>JAHZMT010000577.1:0-10018 GCA_027743785.1 Sinhomidia bicolor | reverse complement strand
ATAATATTTACGACTTTATTGTGGGTAAGTTTAAACGTCAATTGATATACAAACGCAGTTTATGTTATTTAGATTTTAATTAAGGTAAATATGTACATTTTAGGCACTTGATTGGTTTTGTTGAGTATATGCAATATGCATAGAAGCTCGATATTTAGTGATGTCATTGGCATAATGAAAAAAGGAGAAAATTCATTATCAGCCACTGTTTTTTATTTCATAAAGTTTTAAAATTAAATTATTAAATATAAAATTATTTTTTAAAAAAATTTGAATACGTAATAAAATTCTGATGGTGAAGGTGTCAGAATACAAGAAAAATTACATGTTAATAATGAATGAATTTAGAATGCGTTTTTCTTGTAAACTTTGTGTAAAACATTGTTGCTCACTTCCCACTGCAATTTATCATGTTGTGTGAACATTTTCGTGACGTTACTAGTAAGCATATAAGTAAAATCCGTAATAGCTTTCAAAACTGGCCAAGTTTTGAATAGCACGTCGCTTTAAACTAGGTATACCTTCACATTAGCAAATTATACTGTGAATACATTTTTAATTCAAAAAGGAAAAAGGAGGACGCTTTTTAGCTAACAATAAATAGTAAATATGACAGGATATTAAGGCATAATTACGGTCATGCGCGTCTTCTTCGCCACAATTAAATGGTGTCAGAAAGGAAAAAGGAGGACGCTTTTTAGCTAACAATAAATAGTAAATATGACAGGATATTAAGGCATAATTACGGTCATGCGCGTCTTCTTCGCCACAATTAAATGGTGGGTAAGTACAATAAAGTGTTTTACGATTATATGCACATACAAGATACAAACACGTATTATTGCGTGTATACCTAGTTCAGTGCTCATGTCAGTCTTCTTATTGTAATAAGTGTAATGTTGCATTGCATGATGATAACTGTAACTGATAAAACTTTGTATTAAATTATAGCTTATATTGTTGTTGTTATACATTTTGCTACTATTCAACATGCTTATCATGCTTTAATAACAATAATGACAGCTTCAACAAGCTCTTTTTTTGATGGGGAAGAAACACACAAGAAAAACGAAAGAAAGGAAGGAAGCTATGCATTGTAAAGACTCAATTGTTGGACAAATGAGTTTTGAATGAAAATGAAACGAGCTACCAATGCAACGATTACTTTATACCTTACTTAACATACCTAGGTACAAGACTAACAACAACTATCAGTTGGCAAAATGAAGTATGTATGAGCAAAGTCAGATAGGGGGACACAGCAATTTTCATTCATTCATAAATCCGTTTTTTATTACTCGTCATTTTATTAGAAAATATGAATTATGAATGTCATTTTATATAATACAATTCCTGTCTGTTTTTATGACACATTGCGTATATACAAGATTAAATGAGTTTTTTTCCTCTGTTTATTCGTGAAACGAACAAAATTTCAAATAAATATGTATGCATGTATACAGACATCAGACATCATTAGGTACAAAAAATGTAAACAATTGTGACAATTGATTTCCTAATAATTACAATGAAATTAATAACAAATGCTGTATAGCTTGAGGAGAAATTGGTATTTACATTATGATTCATATAAATTACATATCTTGAAGACAACACCTTTTTCTGACAGAATTGTGCATTTTTTAAACAAAAAAACTAAATATTCAAGAAAGAGGAAAGTGCCTAATTAATTATTGAAATATATGAAATTAAATTATTAAATATAATTAGACCCATGCAAATTCTGTCTTCCTTAATTAAAAAAAATTATATAACGTTTGTGTATGCAATGTACGTTTGCAATACAATGACAGTTTTTACTTTTTAATATGCTATACTAACATTACGACGACGCACCATTTGTTAACGGACGTGGAATAAAAAAGCCATTTAGCACAATAAATTGTTTAAATATTTTGCGTGAAATCGAAAGTTGTATATAGGTGGTTTAAATGTCTTTGTATTACATACAAAGTGATTCATAGCTCTACAAGTGCTTACATAAGTGTAATTTCAGAAAGGTGGAGGTGGGAGGTGCAGGGATAATGGATACATACATAATACCTCTTCCTTGATATCAAAAAAATATATGACAGGCGACTCGACTATAGCCAAATGTTTTTTTTCTACATAGCCAAAAGACTTTTTTTATATATGCAGCTGCCAGTTGCAACTGGTCATTGAATAACAGCCATCATAAAAAATGGATTGATGCGCGGTAGCTTCTCACATTATATATCCGTTACAAAATAATTGGGATGACCAGTGCTGCAACTGATGCAGTTAAAAAAAACATTTTGACGTAGTGCATGGCACACTCCTAGAGTGATTAAAGATTAGGATGATGATGAGTTGACTAATGGAGTGTGTGTTTATGACAATAAAAGTGAACAAAAGAAAGCTTTGTCTCAAAAAAATGTGTCGAGTCATGTTATCATCATGTTCGTTTTTATGATTGAGAATTAAACCTGATAATGGACACGATGCAGATCGTATGCATTTTTAAAGAAGGTATACCTAGTGAAGGTACTTATATAATATTTTGAGAAAGCCTATAAATCATGATGCAAGTTGTTAGGTTGAGTACCCTTGTATAAAAAATCTCTACTATCATAAGCAGCTGCTGTACTAGTAGTTACCTTTATTTGTATTTCCGAAATAGTCACGTAGTTTCCTCTGAAAATGACAATTAATTATTATGAATGTACTTTTTTGGCAAAAATGTATGCAGAGGAGGAGGAGGAGGAGGAGAAGGAGACGGATGACTCATGCAGTTTTGCAATAATTTTTTATTGTAATAGTGTACTTGTGTAGCATGTGCAGTAGAAAACGCTCTTTATTCCACCAATTAAGAAGATTATTGTAGGATTTGAGTTGAAAATGTCTTTTAGAAAATGTTTTAGAAATTGTCATTTGAAATACTTTTCAAACAGCAATAAAAACAAAGGAGACAAAGTGTGTGTGTGTGAATTGATATATTGTGCTGGGAGGCGATTGGTGTCATGATAATGGTGCGGAGCTGTGATATTAAAAAGTTTTGAATAGATGTGAGGGAAGTTTGAAAAGTAACACACGATATAATCTGTGAAAGGATCTTCGAAAAACTGTTTTTTATCCTTCATTTGTTACTACTAGAAAATTCTGAGCTGCTTAATATTTTGATGCTGTCCGTCAGGGATTGAACTAGATAGGTACATTATTGTGCCGACCGACGCACTAAAAATCTGACATGCTTATCAGATAATTATTGTTACAGCAGATAGGATAAGCAAATGCAAAACTAAACATTAACCTTTATGAAATTTCTCCTTAGTGGCAGACCTTCTAAAGGAAGTTTTAAAAACTGTTTTTATTATAAGTTCACTGTGAATTTAATATCATATCACGCATCATAAAACCAAGCTTACCTTTACCTGAACATTTATTTACTTATTTATTTACTAGGTATAAAAAGCGAAGGTTATTATTATTATTATTATATGCAGATTAATTGTTGTGAGATGATATAAATATTTTTACGATGAGACAATAATGTACAATCTACATAAACCTGGCATTGTCTACATTACCCCATAGGAAGTGCATGTAATATTTTCTTCCAATAAATGTAGTGCATATACGTTAATTAAAAAACGATAAATACCTATGCAATTAATTTAGGTATTACAAGCTATATGTATACTTTCCTTTTTTATGCTGCAGCAATTACAAATCTCATGTGTCTGAAATTTAACAGTAGTAGTTTTTATTAAAGTGCTACTCTGGGTTGCAATTTTAGTATGACGCGTGGGCAAGTTTACAGCTAAAACCAAAAATAAAATTGGCGACTTCCTTCTTTCAAGTTTAAAATGTTGAAATCAAAAACTGCAATCATTTATGTAAGTCTTTATTATACACAGAGAAGCAATCAGCATAGACAAGTTGATCACAAAACCAACTGAGATAGATAATTCTTCATCATCAGTATCATTTTTTAAAAACAGCTCTGCAATTTGCTTGCTACAGATGAGTTCATTTGGTGGTGCAAACAAGCTTGTATTTTTACTTAGTATTTTTTTAGCCTTTTCAAACGGTAAATGCGTGTAGACCAGATAAACAAAGTGGTTTTCTTGTATTTTGGTCATTGGTTTTTCTTGTAAAGTTTAGATGAAATTGTAACATTGCCTAATAATAATAAATAATAGGTGGCCTCTTCTTGATTGCAGGTTGTGGTTACGATACAAAACTGAATATATACCGACGCAGGTATACTTTTTAAGACATTGAGTAAATAATTCTGCTTATTTGTCATAAGGTTATATAAACTACAGTGCACGTAATTGTCACAACAAGCTGTGCGAGTAAGGAAATTTTTGTCAATTCAAATTGATGCCATATTAAATTATATTATTTGAGTAAAGGCAGACGTAATTAGTTACCTGAGTTTACCATAATACCCATTAAATTTAATAACACTTAATAACACCTATTTCCTTTCGTTCTCGTTGATGATGACATAACGTGTGTTGAACTTGTGTATAAATATATAATGTATACAGCTAAGCACAAGCAGTACAACATTTACAATTTAAAAAAATACCATCTCTCTTCTCGCCTAGATCTTGACATTTGACACTTGACAAATATCAAGGCTACACCTTTTTTAAGACAAGCGCACCAAGCGCAACACTCTTCAAGGTGTCCTTTGACTTCACGCAGTATAATTTTACGCAACAAAATGACACTTTGCGCGCAAGCATCCATAACAGATATTACGCATGCAAAATATGTGTCACAGTTTACACGTTCTCCTCATGTTAAATTGAAAATCTGTCGAATTGGAAGATAAAATAGTGTACGTACGATAATAATAAATAGGTACTCAAGTAATAATACGTTATTTATGTCATTTTTTATTTTTATTTTTTGTTTTAGTGGGTGCAGGCTCAGCGGGGTCGGTGGTGGCAAACCGTCTTTCAGAGCACTTTAACGTTCTACTGCTAGAAAGAGGGGGGAACCCGAATCCTCTAAGTTTTGTTCCAGCGCTGGCAACCATTTTGCTAAATCGTCCGGAGAATGACTACATGTACCGAACGGTACCTCAACGATCTTCCTGTCTTTCTTTGAACAACAGGGTAAGTTTCCCTTTTTCGTTTTTCTTTCTTGACCCATTCTGCCAAATGTACATTTTTGAAAAAAAAAAATAATGACAGTAAAAAGCATTCACGCATTTTAAAGTGCATTACCCACCTAAATTGACAAATGACTGAAGATAATAGATAATCCTGATTAGATGTAATAGTAGTGGGAGAATTTTTCATGCTTTCTGATTTCGCATTTTTACAAAACAATCATTCACGATGACCTAACAAAGCGATATATGTATTTTCATTCGTTTTGTTCTGGTGTAAAAGTTACGGTTGCTGGTAACAAGTCTTATTTTTTAAAACGTCAATATAAATACGTACATTATAGGTGCACTTTGCAAGAGACGAATGAGTTTTTAAACGTTAAAAGAAAAAATGAATGAATAATTGAAGGATGCTGTACATGCCTAATATGTAATGCTAACAAGTTAATGCTATGATATGACGATGATGAGCAGTGATCCTTATCGGTGCATATATGTTTTTGAATGGTTTAGTTAGCTATTGAATTTCATGCGACGTGATGACTTGGCCTACCTATTTTGCTTATTTATTATATTACTTTACTACACTACTTCATATATTATTTATCACTCGTTGTGATTGTTGTGAATAAAGCTAAAACTCGACTGATATGTCTGCGCTGTTTTTTTTATTGTTGTTATTCCTTTAATAACGATTTATGAGGCACTTCAAACTCTTTTAACGTAGCGTATCAATCAGCGTGACTAATTAAATCAGCTTGCCGTGTGGTTGTTGTGCAGCACTATGTCTCTACACACAAGCTGTGTAGTTTTTTATATATGGCTATACGCGCATTATTATGTTCACACTTTCAAATGACCATTTCCAATTGAATCGGCATAAGCTATTATTATGATTCACTATAAATAATAAATTAAGTATGAGTACATTTTTTGGGACACCACGTAGAGTTTTATATATTTTTTTAAAACTCTTATATATATATTCATATTGTTTGATTTTTACCAATCTTTAGCAAAGTAGCTGGTCCCGTGGTCGAGGTTTGGGTGGATCAAGCACGCTAAATTTGATGGTTTATCTGAGAGGACACCCCAAAGGTACTTAATACGTTAAAGTGTCAATAATTATTATATAGAATTAGTAGTATTGATGTTTAGCATTTTAAGGCTGGCAGTTTTTCATTATTATGCAGATTTTAGGGCAGTTTTCATATTCATTATTGTTCTGCTTTGTAGACTACGACAACTGGGCCAATGTTACAGGAGATGAGCGATGGAACTACAAAAATTTGCTACCCTTCTTTTTAAAATCAGAGGATTACTGCGTGGCTTGCGAAACGAATCCTAATGATGTCTGGGAACGTATGTAGTTTTTTTTATTTAAAAAAAATGATAGTTAACTTATGATAATCTATGTTAAGTAACATTTCTTCTTATCTTGGCTACTTCATAGAATCCAATTAGCAAAATTCTAGAAAACTAGTATAGTCTATTATGTGCCTATATTGATGCCTTTTATTTTCCATGAGATTTATTGACGTTTTTCATCCTTCCTGGTTTCACGATTTTAGCATATTTTCATCATAAAAATGGATACCTGACGGTGGGTAAGCCTCCGTATCAACCACTGGTTGAAGAGTTTCTTCAGGGTTGCGACTGGAATGGAATTCCAAGAGTTGACCTTAACGCGCCGTACACTGAAGGTGAGAAAAAAAATGCTTATAGATTTGTACTTTTAAAAAAGTGCACAGGTGATTTTTGGTACTTGATGATGGTATCGGCTGTTGAGAGTGTGAAGTAATAATAACACTATTATGAGAATTTTAAACTTTAATTCAGTAAAGCATTGCAATGATGATGATGATGATGAATATTGTGTAATATTGCATGCATGCATTGTTCACACTCTACAAACACGTCTTCAAGTTCTTTACCACGAAAGATGGAAAAATGATTTTGCAAAAAAAAAGTTTTAGCTTCTTCTAGAAAGATAGAAAAAAATACTTTGAGAATAAGCCTCGTGCAGCATATTTAACTAATAATGCAATTTTAATCTTTTAACAGGTGCAGCGGCGGTCACGTACACTCAAAGAATGGGCCGACGTTTAAGTACTTACAGTGCATTTTTGGAACCAATATTGGGCAGAAAAACGCTGACTATTCTAAGATATGCGAGAGTTTACAAGGTAGAATTAAATTGAAAGAAATATGCATTCTTTTCTTAAATGGTAATAGTAGTGGTGGTAGTATTTTTGAATGAAAATATATAGCAAGGATAATGGCAGTGGTGGTGGTAGTGGTGGGTGTTTCGTAAAAAATAGTCTACAAGGTGGAAAAAATTATGGCATGCAGTTATGCCCATGTAAAATCACAAAATTGAAAACGTTTGAGATCTCAAAAATATATTTTTAAAAAAATATATAAAGTGCTGTAAAATTGTGCGCGCTATTATTATTGAGACGTTTTCTGTTTCTGATTTGGGATGTGACAAAGATAATGAGAGGATGTCAACATGTATGTCTTCTCTAAGTGGCTATCATCGTCATCGCCACACTATGCACTACTACTACTACCACCACCACCACCACTAATTATCTATCCTTTTGTTAACGATGAACTTGTCTGTCGGTCTTTGCTTCTGTTTGTGCTTGCTCCCTGTTCTTGTACTTTTGTATGAAAATGATGGATGACACATTTGCGTGTTTCCAGTTTCACATGAGCATGCACACCCATGTTCACTTTAATTGATGAAAAATATTTTGGATAATTGTACAGGTACTATTTCGTGGAGAGAAGAATGAAGCGTATGGAGTTGAATACATAAGGCATGGCAGGAGAAGGGTTGCTTTTGCCACCAAGGAAGTAATTTTAACTGCTGGATCGTTGGATTCGGCAAAGTTGCTTATGCTATCTGGAATTGGACCAAGAGACCATTTGGAATCTTTGGGCGTACGTAAAAAAACTCTTTTCAAAATGTAACATATAAGCTATTATTCTAAACGCTGAGTGAATTTAAGTAATTGACTATTTGTGATTACATTTATACCATGTTTAGATAAAAACTCTCGTCGATCTTCCAGTGGGGAAAAATATTCAGGATCATATAGGCACATTTCCAGGCCCATTCATTGTTCGTGCTCCCAAGTCATTCAACTTGGACAGAGATGCGAATCTTCTCAACGCAGCGCGATTCATCAACAATGGAACGGGAACGCTGACCACAACTGGCATACATGCGAATGCGTTTTTCACATCACCTCGAGCACACGAGGAAGGGAACTCAGATTGGCCAGACACGCAATGGATGTTCCTTGGACTTGGCAACTGGCGTGTGATTGATGAAACATTTTCTCATGCTTTCAACGTGAGATATGATGTGCTCAAGAAATTTTTTGATCCAGTCAAGGGCAGTGATGCGTTTCAAATAACAGTCATGTTGAGTCGACCCCGAGCAAGAGGAGAAATGCTACTCAAATCAGCCGACTACAGAGACACGCCAATATTTGATGCAAGATACTTTGAAGATCCAGACGGAAGTGATATTAAGGTTATGGTAGAAGGTAACGCGAAATACTGAACATTTTTTTTCTCAACTAATTAAAGGGGAAAATTATATCATATGTAACACGAGAAAACTTATAATGATGGTGTAATTCTTTTTTTGCAAGGTTGTAAACGTGCCGTATACATGTCAGAGAATTCCCCAGCATTTCGACGGCTGGGTACTCGTCTCTCCCCTGTGCCATTTCCTCCATGCAAACACTTGGAGTTTCGAAGTGATGAGAGGTGCTCAGTTTGTGCTGGACACATGGAGAACGTATATACGTGGAGGAACGTACAAGCCTTATCCCTGACAAAATGACGCTAATCATTATTTAAATTTTGTAATAGTTTAGTATTAATATGATTAATTAATGCGTACCTATATATTTTTAAAATAATAATAATGTAATTATTATTCTAGTTGTTAAGTTTTTTAAATGTAATTTTTGTACAGTGATTATCATGTTATATAATGAATGCTGTTATTTTTTTAATGGCATTTAGACTGATGTACAGAAAAAATGTCTTTTACGAAAAACGCATGTCATTTGTCATGCAATGTGTTGTTATTATGCTGGCATTGTTGAATTACATTTTTACTGGGAAAATTGGAACTGCTTTAAACGATAGATCGGGAGATAATTAATTCCCTTACAAAAAATATGTTCAATAATAGCCAGTTTTTTTGTATATTTTGGAACTGGAACATCCATGTGATAGTGATTTAAAAAACTACAAATTTCTGAAATGCAGGCTAAAAACATTTTGAAATTGTGTGGCTAAACAGCTTTTAAAATACTTCAACTTTTTGTGTTCCTTTTTTTTTTAGCAAAGATGATTATTGTTATCGCTGTTTGTTTGCAAGAATAAAGAGGATTTTTAAAGGGCTTTAATTTGTATTGCTATCAGAAATAGAATTTAATAAGGATAAGATTTTTTAAATGTTAAATACAAAAAAACCTCTGCGCCCTGATGATGAGATTTTTAAAAGATTAAATGTTCAAGTTTAGTATTACCCTAAACACAGGGAAATGTCAAGTCATTGCTAATAAATGCTGGGCGTACATCTACGTGTATGTATTTCTTTTATGAGTATTATTACGTATCTGGTGACCGAATTTATATACACAAGTATGTAGTATTGTAGTAGTGTAAGGTAGTTCCTTACTTTTAGTTGTTGTTTATTATTATTCTACCAATAATATACCCAATGGACCTCATCGTGGTGATTTTACTACTGTCGATTAAAAAAAAATATTAATAGCGTGACAGAAAGCAAACAAATTTTAATGTACGTCGTAAACTTAAGTATTTATGAATCATAATCAGTATTGTTTTGAAAAAATTCTTCCTGATTATTATTAC
>JAHZMT010000576.1:0-10023 GCA_027743785.1 Sinhomidia bicolor | reverse complement strand
ACTGTACTACCACTGCACACAAATCTCTGTTGTGGAACTTTCCGTCTGCTTCTATTGTACCTTACATAACATTAAATCGGAGCTGAAAAAAAGGAGAAAAAAAAAGTTATTTATCTAATAAATAAAAAATAAATAGCTCGGTCAGAAGAGAGCTGTTGTTGGTAATGTATGGACCTGTCTATGGAGAAAGAAAGGAAGAAGAAGAAGAACGCAAAAAGTAAACCTAGATCGCCTCGCAGTCTGCTACTAATACTACGACTACTACAACAGCTTCCTGTAATAATATGCGTCATCGTCAACATGTTGTATGTATGCACTGTAAAAAACAACTGTACAGTAGTACAAGTGAGGAGAGTGTGAGTATGTGTGTGTGTGTGTGTGTGTTTGTATGTTTTCTTGTAAATAAACTCATTTCACTTATTCACCACTCTCAAAAAATTTGCACGTACACACTTTTTGACTTTTTTATTGCTTCTTTTCAGTACGAACGGAATTATTTAGCATGCATAACCCACTTCTCACTCACTCTCTCTCTCTCTTTGAAGCATTGGTATTATCCAACCTGATAAGATTAAAGAAAATGTCGGTTGGGAGAGCACACAGGCTCCACTCATAAAGTGAGCAATTGAGGCTAATAATGCTGTTGTGTTAGTGTGTTTGTTTGTATGTATGTATGTATGTAAGTATGTATGAAGATATTCATCGCTTCTCTTTTTTTCCTGCATTTTTAGCAACCAAGAAGAGAGAAAAGTGACAGAAGGAAAACTATAAAGTTGATCGTCATCAGTATGCATTTCATCACTGCTTTCAAGAGATTGTAGCGTCGAGCAAACCTATTTACTCTCTCCCTCTCTCTCTCTCTCTTTTCCTTTTGCTACTCTTGCATCTGCAATTCATTCTCGTTTTTTTTTCTCTCTCTCATATAACTGATACGTGCAGGGAAGCTTAGACTGAACTTAAAAAGAAAAAGAAGAAGAAGAAGCTATTTCATTTATTTTACCATGACCTGGAACCTAAAAAAATAGTTTTTTTTTCACTTCCAAGAAAAAACACGCCACAGACATGACATAAAAATACTAAGGTTNCTCATATAACTGATACGTGCAGGGAAGCTTAGACTGAACTTAAAAAGAAAAAGAAGAAGAAGAAGCTATTTCATTTATTTTACCATGACCTGGAACCTAAAAAAATAGTTTTTTTCACTTCCAAGAAAAAACACGCCACAGACATGACATAAAAATACTAAGGTTTTGTGCATTTCGCATACTATACTGCACACACACACTTCAATTACGCTTTGGCTATTTGGCCAAGAGTTTGTTGTTGAGTCATTGAAAACAGTGTGTGTGTGTGGTGTGGTATCGCACCTTCATTACGTTATATTCCAAGCTTGATTTTTTAAATAAAAAAATCAGTCGAGGAGCAGTTCGTCTCCTTCTGATTTTGATACGGTAATGAGCTATATTTTCTTCTGCAACAACGTGGCGGACGACGGTATGTGTGGTTGATTTGTCACGCGATATTTATAGATTTTTTTATAGATTTTTTATATAAGGCAAACACGAGTAAATTACGCACGTCAGGTTTCTCTTTAAAGTATCATTTTCAATCTCTCTCTCTCTCTCTCTTCCTCCCTCTCTCTCTTTAACCATACATAAATAGTCAAAAAAGAGTATGGTGGTGGTAATGATGATATAGCTGGATTTTATATAATAAGGCGTTTAGAAAGACATTCATTATTCACTCGTCGTTTTTATACACAAGAAAAAAATTTAAATGGAAAAGTTTATTGAATGGTGACTGATTGATGATGTACTTGAAAGGGAACAAGGAGACGATGATGACGCATCTAGATATATTATTATTATTTATTATTATTACATGATAAATGATAAAAAAAGTCATAATGCTATTGAAAAATTATTGTACTAAAATCTTATAATATTCACCGTATAATATGTTGTTCCTAAGCACTTGCTAAGTTTTTGAATGCTTATATTTTTGCCTCGTTCTCTGTCGTGTCGGCGCTTTGAAATGAATACACACACACAAACACACAATTTGAATTGGTGGTTGTGCGGTTCGTGTGGTGTTGTTGAACTGGACAAAGGGTAGTGTAATGAAGACGGATTGTGTACAGATTTATTTTTCTTTGAGAATTACGATCGGGGTGATGAAAGTAAAGGAAACCAACCAAAATCTCTTTAAAAGGATAATAATGTGTTTGTATGGGTTTGCCTGTATAAAAGTTTGTAAGTTGATGATAATAATGCTCACTGATTAATGCAATTTTGATTTTGAATACGGTAGGAAAACAGGATTTCAACCCTTGTGAGTATTAATGCGTTGATGTTTATTGGGAATTATTCAAGTGATGATAAAAAAACATTGTAGGTGAAAATTGAAGAACAATCTGCCAATCAAGTGCTTTCGTTTATGTACAATTTTGCACCACAAAATAACTACCCTTACGTTTTAGATTTATCATTCAGAGAGACTTAAGCTACTACCACTACTGCCTTAAATGTTTTTATTTCAAGATTGCCATGTCATTGTCATGTATAGTTCATTGCGCACTTCACCCTCAAAATACATTTTCTAGTTTTTAACCGTTTCTTTTAGACGAGTGTACTATATCAGCAAATCTGCCCTTTGTTGTACTGCTACGCAGTGGCTGTACTGCTTATCTCTTTCTTTTTCTTTCTTTTCTTTCTTTTTTATCGTTTCCTTGAAAGTAAAATTGTCAACTTGTGTGTCTTCCCACATCCAACTACCAACCCCTCATATTCATTAGTATTCAAATTGTGATCTGTTAATTGCCGACTGGTGAACCATTTTTCAAATGCAAAAAGAAAAAGAAAGTTTTAAATTTCTTCTTCTTCTTCTTCTTCTTTTCAAGTAAAATGAATGAGTGTTCATTTGCATTATTGTATACACCATTTCAGAGAGATTCAAACGTCTAGGTGTCCCTTTGTCAACACTTCTTTTGAACAAGTGAATCCTTTAAAAATGCCAACGCAGTTGCCACCCTATTACCTCATTGTTCTCC
Source organism: Sinhomidia bicolor (assembly GCA_027743785.1). Taxonomy (NCBI): domain Eukaryota; kingdom Metazoa; phylum Arthropoda; class Collembola; order Entomobryomorpha; family Entomobryidae; genus Sinhomidia; species Sinhomidia bicolor. The sequence continues at coordinate 6,974 of JAHZMT010000576.1, read as the reverse complement.
TTGTGAATTGTTCTCCTTGGAGGAAAATAAGATGGGGAGTGGGAAGTGATTAAAAGTATTATTATATTTTTTTGTCTTGTTGTATTTCGTTATTGCTCCGGTGGTGTCCCTCTCTTCTTGTTTGTATTTAAATAGGAAATTACGTATGGTTATAATGAAAATGTGGTTGCAGTGTAACAAAAAAAACTCAGGGGATGAATTTATATATTTTTTTTTTGTTCAGCTTATTCCTGTGTATTTTTTGTTGCTGCTGAAAGTGAAAGGTAACTGTCAAAGGGGAAGAAGGTATACGTACTGTACATGTAGACACATATAGCGAGACATTTCAGTTGGGTAAAATTCTCAAAGTAAATTTTCTCTCTGTTGACAACATTGATGGTGAATTTTGGGGTGGCAAAAGAGTAAAGATGACTGGTTGTAGTGACACTGAGAGAAGAGAAAGCACAAGGGAAAACATTGAACAAAATATCTAGTTTCATTCACAGGCAGGGTTTTTTATATACGTTGAAGCGGAATATTCATTTTGTCACGACCATGAACCAACCACCTAGAAATTGTCAATCTCTATAGCAGTGTACAAGTAGCATGCATTGTCAAGCTGCAAGTAGAAAAAATAAGGTTGCATGGGGTCCGATTAAAATTTACTAAAGAAATTTTCCTCTATTTGTCCTTTTATATTTCTTGAAGAAAAAAAACTACATGGAATCTTATATAGTGACGTTGTTCACATAGTTGTATATTTGAGCAGTACTGCAGGTATGTATATATATAAAAAAAAGATGGCATCATTATTATTAGCGTAACGTGATGTTGCCGTAGCATGTCACCACTCTCTCTCTCTCTCTCTCTCTGAATGAGAAAAGGGGTGGGAGTCTGTGGGAGGGGGTATGTATGCATGCCTACTCCTACAACCACTATCACTACTACTTCATGTAACAGATAAAAAAGTACGTGCTTTTTCTCTAACTATATAAATGAATGGTTTACAAACTAACTAAGCAGTGCGGAAAGTTTAATTACCAACACATGTCCAATTCTCAGGAAAAATTGTGCATGAATATAAAAGACTTGAAAATTAGTCCATTTTACTTTTATGTGCTCCGGCAGACAGAATGGGAGAGGGAAAGAGAGAGGAGTACATTTCATTCACTCACTCATTACCATGCATATATACACAAAGTTATCTGCATGTAGAAAAAAAAAGTTTTCACTTCAACGAAATAAAAAAAGGATCCTGCTTTTCTTTATATATTTTTTTCCAGGAGAAAAGAAAAGAAAAGGAGAGAGAAAAAAAGATGTATGATTACTACAACTGATACTGCTGCTATCTTTCTGCTCATTGTGTAAATTGTAATGATGTAGCATTTATCTCGGAAGAAAACTGAAATGAAACGTACAACACATCGTAGTAGTAGATAGTGAAAGGAGGAAGAAGAAGAAAAAAATAGGAACAAGGAAACTACTTAAATATAATGCCTTGCCATTATTATTAGTGAAGTGAAAATGGGCTGTGCTTTATAATGGGGCAAAAAAACGAGTGTTGCAAAGCACTCTCATTTTCTTTAAAGTCTTGTGTTGTTGTGTGTGTGTGTGAGCCTTCTTTGTTTATGAAAGGAGAAGAAGAGAAGACAAGAAAGAGAAAAGGTGTTCCTTTTTTCTTCCTTTTTTGAATAGAAGCAGCAGAAAAATGGTGATGATGATGATGACGGTGATATGGTGAATGCATCATTGTCAGGTTTAAATACATCATCTTCACCATCCTGTTGTATTATTCGTCCATATGGGCATATTGAGAAACACATGGGGAACTACTGTTTCAATTAATATTAATGCAAAGATGGACACACTCACCATTTAGCAAATAATAGAGTAACTGTAGACGTGTTAAGTAATACTAGTAGTTGTAGGAAAAGATCATCAAAAGTGCAAAAAGAAATTAAATGCTTCTCTAATTAAGAATGTAAATGTATATGTCTTTTCGGTGTAGTATGATGCATGCATGGTGTGATTGAATTGAGTAGTAATAAGTTATAAGCTACTAATCAGACAGATAATATAGTAGTATAGCTAAATGGTCACATTAATAAAAAAAGTACGCATTTTGTTCAAAAGATGCACATTTACGAGCATGCTCCTTCCTGAGCCATGAGTGGAATAACAAGATGTTGTGAATAGGTAAATTTCTTGAGAAGAAGTTTACTCTATAATAAAATAGGTTATATGATAATAATAATAATAATAGTAATATATTTAATCGACATTGTGTACATGTTTCCAGCACCACCACCACGACCATAATTGAAACACGCGTAATCCAAATCCAAGCAACCCATTCTTGAGTGTAGACGTAAGTAGCACCACTACCACCACAACAACGACGACGACGACGACTAGGTATGCAAAAAAAATCGTACATTTTATGAGTTCAAATCTGCGCCTGTATTTTTTTCGGTAGCATGTCCGCATGATTAATTACCTTCGTCTCTCCTCTCGAGCAGCGGCAATTTACCTCAAATTCTTTGAGGCAATAAATATGCTCCCTTTACACCATTTACCACCCAAACTTTTCCTGAAAACACCTTGAGACAATTTTACATCGCATGCTGTTACGCTTAAAATGAGGTACACTGCGAGTTGTCACTTGTCCAAAAATATATTACTCGAATATCTCATCTCCCTCTTCTCCAGTTCACTGTGCCGGCAGCCACCAAGTAAGCAAGCAAGCAAGTAAGCAAGCAGGCAAGCAAGCAAGGAAATTGTGAGAACCACTACCACCACCTCACACAAAACTTTGTCCATTTTTTACAAGGCAAAATTGCCCAAAAATCTTTTTGAAAACCACCATTATTACTACACATCCATTCTATTCTACAGATAACCCTCTCCTTCATTTAAATAGCCAACATTAGCTTACACACACACACACACACTCACATAACCGTCAAGCAAGTCCAGCCCAGCTAGAGAGGTTTACTGGACAGAAACGCTGAGAAGCAGCATAACAGAAGCCCCTCTGCTGGGATTTCATGTTTTACCTCCGTCATCGTTTCTCTCTGCCTCTTCTTCAAAAAACGAAGGTACATTTTTTATTATAGCAGTTTCACATTAAAAGTGGTTTGCTTGGTTAAAGCAGCACAGCCTTTTTGCAGAGCAGCAGCAGCAGCAGCGCTGAGCAAACTGAACGCAAAGTATTAAGCACGCCATGCAAGCATGTCGTCAGCGTGTACAAATGGCTTTTAAACTTGCTTCTTCTTTTCTTCTCCTCCTCGGCTCTCTCGTCTAGTCGTGTCTTCTTGAAGAAAAATGACATTTTCTCTCTTGTGTGTGTGCAAGAGAGAGAGAAAGAGAGTGTCTACCTGCGTGTATGTATATTTATGCGTGTGAATGTAAAATTGCTTCTTTTCTTCAGTGTCAGCAACACAAGAGGAAGAGAGGGATGATGGCAATTAGGTGGTTAATTCTTTTCCATAACTACATAACTTTCTTCATTCGTAAAACGTGTGTGTGTGTGTGTGTGTGTAAGTTTGTACGCGCATCCAACAACTACTATTCTCCTACCAGTGCATGAATAGTGAAAAGAATGTAATTTACAAGGTGACACTTTGGTGTCTCTCTGGAAAAAAAGATTTTCTCTCCCATAAGCAACCAAACTTAAAAAGGATGGATCATCATCATCATGATAATAAGTTTCGTTTTGGGGGAACAAACCTGCTCCATTATTACTACAGTACACCAGTACTACTACTACAACTACTAGTATTATTACCATTTACCACATTCACATTATTCATCAAAAAAAAGAAAGACAACTAACATGCTTATATATATGGCAGGTATATATGCATGTAAGGTATTTTACATATATGATGCTGTTGATGATGATGATGATGCACCGATCGCACGAAAATGATGTGATTATGTCCTCGTGTAACTACACCCATTCATCTCAAAAGAATGTTGTAAAAGCAATGAAGAAGAATGGGAAAATGTCTAATTTCAATGATGCATTGCCAACTTGTCTCCAACTATTTTTTTCTCCTGTTTCCTCACCAGGTTTCCCCTTCCCCATGATGATGAAAACGACGATGATGATCATCATCATCATGGTCAACATTTGTATTTCGTCGTTTTTTATTTCTTCTTCTTCTTCTTAACTACATAAATTTCCCTATAAATTATTCACTCGACACTCCAACAACTCTCAGTCATGCAGACACACAGATTTTTTTCAAACTATATTTTTTCTTGGGTGCTGTCATTTTTATTCTATTCTTCAATTTTCAAGTTTTCAAACGAATGGCGACAAGAAAGATAGCGATTCTCTCTCTCTCCTCCTGTTGTAGTGTAACCCCGTTTTTTTGCTTGCTCCAAGTGAACCTGTAAATAATAATAATTAATTAGAATGCAAAAGTATTATTATTATTGGTAATATAATATGCAGTAGCACTACAACAGCAACCTAAACCATACTATTAAACCAACTGATTCACCAAACTACACTGCTGACTTTTTTTGGAAGCTTTTTTTATTTTTTTGAATAGAACTCAAGGTGACGGCGACGACAATGCTATATTGCCACGGTGTTGATGAGGACGACGATTGCTGTAAGCAGTTGAAAATGAGCGAAGCGAGAGCGAGAGAGAGAGAGAGAAAATGAATATAAATCACAGAGATAAAACATGTCACCTTCTTGCTTCTTTGAAAAGCAAAACCACAAGGACTGCCATATCTATTGTGTCCATAGTATCAAGTATAATTTGTATAAAAAGTTTTATTATTATTGCACTCATTATCACTGTTTGCATTTAAAAGACTTGCTGCTTCTTGGTGCTATGGTCGGTGCTGCTGCTGCTGCTGGCAAAATGGAGCCATTGCTCATTCTGAATTTGTGTCCTGCTTTTGTGCTGCTCTGCCATCAGGGCACTACTATTGTGTGTGTGTAGAAGAAAAAGGGGGCAAGAGTGAGCTTATCTAGTTTGGTTGTTGTAATCACAGTTAGTAGTGGCTGGGCTGTGAAGTACACATTCTATATATTTTTTGAAAAAGATTTATTGATCTCTTTTGTACTTGTCCCCTGGTCTTTGTCCAACCAAGCACAGCACCAAACAACAGAGAAGAAGAAGAAAAAATATCACACAATGCCGTTTCAAAGGAAGGAATTTCATGATATAATCAAGCGAAAAACCATGTACAACAGCTTCAACCCATCTTCAGTCAGATACCAGCAAAAAGCAATAAATAGAGGTATACACAGCAAAGTTATACACAGTTGGTAGTGTGGCTGCTGAAAATTATTTTTTTTTGTAAAGAAAATTTTTTTTTACGTAATTTATCAGTGTTCTACATCCTAAAAACACTGCATCGCTACTACTACCGCGATTAATAAACCAGGCAAGTTTGACTAGACGAGGTAAAAAAGAAACATACACACAGAGAAAAATTTACGGTGCAGGGTTCACTTTAATTTTTTTTTAAATAATGCGAATAATTCATTTGCACAAGCAACAATTATTATTGAACTCTTCCGTCCTTCTCTTCTTTTTCAACCTGCTGCTGTTGTTGTTGTTGCCTGTGTAGGTAGTTTGATAGGAATCGGACACCTTGTTCCTCTCCTCTTGATTGAGTAACTACATCATCACACATTAACAGAGAATTTGTACTACATACTTGTTGTAGAAGCAGCAGCAGCAGCAACNGTTCCTCTCCTCTTGATTGAGTAACTACATCATCACACATTAACAGAGAATTTGTACTACATACTTGTTGTAGCAGCAGCAGCAGCAACAACAATGCAATAAAAATCATGTGACTACTGTACCATGTTCTGGAGAGAGAGAGAGAGAGAGACAAGGACAGAGAACAAAAGCAAGAAAGTAATAGTAAGTAGCTACTGAAAATTAATACGATGAGTTGTAAACTGCATTTAAGACAAGAGATTTTCAATCTTGTTTTTCTACACAAGACACTCTCTCAACTTGAATGTGAATTTGATGTTATCCTTTATCGTCAGTCAGCTAGGCTGATATAGTAACTATGACGGCCATTTATCTAAACTAAATCTGACTTGACATTGGATTTCGGCTATGGCTATATACATAGTTGAGAAGAGAGTAAAAAAGAATGCTGCCGTGTTGTTTGTTGTCAGTGCTTTTAATTTCTCTCAAAAGTGAAGATAAAACGATAACGTTGAGAACAACTGCAAAGAGATAAAGAGGCTTCCTATAAGTATTTAAGTAGACGGGCATGCAAATGAAAAAAATAAATAAACAATGTGGAATTTAATGTAGTAATAAATAATTGTATGACAGCACACGCAACCAATATGCTAAAAAATATATAATAATATACAAAAACTGTACTGCAATTTTTTTTATTTATTTATACAAATTTGTCAATAAGTATGCATGCATAATTAATATACGTTAAAACCTGTACAAAGCTGCGGGACAGCAAAGGTTAAATTTGGAAGCGAGAATGTGAATTTACCATTCAAAAAAATAGTACTTTTTGTATTGCAATGACTAATGACAAGGTGCTATAAATGCTGAATATTTTGCTACATAACAAATCCAACCATCTTCCCTCCCGTTTTACTCGTAAACTGCTATTTTATTAAATAAAAGTTAATTTTTACTTCTTAATAATTTTTTTTAGATTTTTGAGAGAAAAAACGTGTTCGTGAGTGTTCATTCGTAATTGATGATTGAATGCATGATGAAAAATTATGCTAGAATATTTGATAAATACTGTGAAATTTATGAATACTTGTTGCGTACGCATTATCTATGCTTATCTGTGATGGTTATTATATGCTTCTAGCCTCACCCACCTTCCTTTTTGAAAAAAGTTAAATTCTACTCTCCATTAATTAATTATCTTTACGCGCACATTACATAAATATACATATTTTTGCTGACTGAAGAACAAACACTTTTAAAGTTGTTACAATTTGAAAACTTTTTTGAGTTTTTTTT
>JAHZMT010000575.1:0-14080 GCA_027743785.1 Sinhomidia bicolor | reverse complement strand
TTATTATTACTGTGCGTCAACTATAATATACCATATACTACTTTTCAACTGTAAAAACAAATTGCCAACGTGTCATAACATTTTTAACCGTGATTTTTTTCGACATCGTCCAAGTTTAGTTTGCTTTCGTTGTATTGTCCTTTAAATTTTTTTGATGTGGGATCTAAAACTTTTTTTACGAATTGTGGTGGCAGTGATGGTAGAGTGATAGTAAAGCTTTTTTATAGTGGTAGGTAAGTGCATTGCATTTTTTATAACAACAACCTGGTTTGATACTACTTTTACAAAAGTACACTGCACTTTTGGAGGTATAGACAATCTTGTCAGAAAAAATGTATAACATTTTACTGTATCCCCACATCTCTGTATATGATTCATATTTATATGCAAGATGTAGTATTAACAACAACAGCAGCAACAGCATTGTTGTTCCTCCCCACTCCTACGTGAATCACAATGATGATGCCAAAAATGCACCTAAAAAACTTTCTATCCGGTTAGAAATGACGAATGGAAGACAACATAAAGGAGTATTGGTGCTTAACAGTTGCTTTGTGTTGTTGTTTGTTGCTCAAGAAAATAGCGACAGGTAGTATGGCGCGTCACAACAATGACAAACCTTTAAAAATTTTGAATTGAATGAAGTAACAGCAGCTTGAAAAAAAATAAAGCTAGCAATTATGATATACATTTATTTTGCTTGCTTGAGAGTTTGAGGATCGGACAAACCCAAAGTCTGCATCCTCATTTGACTTGTGTATGTATAATACTTTTGATGATGGCAGCTGGTAACTGGTAACGAACCGCAAACAATGAGCTTTTTTACTTTGATTGCGTTTAAGGGTGACAATGACAAAAGAGCAAAAAAGATAATAATGATTTATAATGGGGGTAGAGATAGTATAGTTTAGTTGCACGTAGAAAAGTTTCAATGTACTCTCACGTGCGCTATTAACCTGAACCAATTTCTTACAATGGATGAATGCCATTCTCTACATGTAACTCTTGAAAACTGCACGTTGAAGGAACGAAACTCAAAACCAAAAGTTGGTGAACTTTTTCATTGAGCCAATGAAACACTATATATAATGATGTTGCATCAAGTATCATCATCATCATCATGTAGCAAAGTCAAAAGATTCATCTTCAAATTCAATTTCATTTAATTCAGATTTTTGTAGAGATTTGCATATTATTATTATTATGGTATTCTTATTCCCAGCCGGAAATTAAGACTTGCGGCGCAATTTAGTAGAGATATCAAATATAACATGCACAATCTGCCAATGTGCATCCATCCCACATTCAGACAGACATGTATGCACATGCTATATAAGTATGTACCTATTTTTAAGCTTCAAGTTTTAGGCTCAAATTTAAAAATCATTTATGTGCAAACGCTCATATTAAAGCGGTTTATACGAAGAGATGATAAGAGTATCTTTCGTAAAACAAATGTTTTGAAACCAATTATTCTACTACAAAAATCATAATATGCGCATTTCATGTATGTAAGGTATACATGCAGATTAGTGCAAGTTTATATACATCGACAGTTCAGCAATGTATTACCTTAAAATCTCTTATATGTGCATATTTTTTTAAAAAAAAGAATGGTTCCTGCTGCGAGTTTTAAGGCTCAATACTTGAATATGCCTACTTTTGAAAAAGAAAGTGAAATATACAGTTGGCAGTTATCTGCCTGCACTACATAACAATAGCATTCATAAAACGTATATGAAGCAATTTAAATGTACGCTTATGCGATGACGTGTGCCGAACGTTGAAACGAACAAGGATCTAATTATAAATGTGCATATTAACTTGTTTTTAAAGGAAGCATAATATACAAAATGCAGGTAAGAATTTTACAAATAACTTGCCCATTTTGCACCACCTTAAAAATCCCCTGTCCATTATTACTACAAGACTTTTTGTTGTGTAGGCATTTGCACAGTTTCTGTCAATGAAATTTTCGGCATGAGCTTGCTCGTGATTCATAATTTTATGACTAAATTACACAGTCACGTGGGAAGTGGATGGATTGTTTAGGGAAAATGATTTGCATGATAATAAGGTAAATCTTTTTTCACCATTTAAGAAAGGTGCTAGTAAAGTAAACAATACTTTTGTTTTTGTCTAAAAATAAAAGCAGGCAAGTAGTCGGACGACCCAGACCTACATACATAAAAGTGGAAAGTTACATACGGGCAAAGCCAGAAAATTGTACATAAAACAAAAAAATATGCGTGTATATATATAATAAAATAAAATAAAGTGACTAGCCATTCAATATTTTGTGGTGGAAGTAAGCAAGTATTTTTTTCTCGGATATACACTTCATTTAATGAACGCACACCTGTGTGATTGTGGATTTGATTGCATGAGCAAAATTTTTTTTGTTAAAAAGTGGTGCCACTGCACCCGGCAACTTGAAGCAAGTTGTGCACAAAACAGTAATACGGTGATTTTAAAGAGATTTTGATGTAGGCATGCAATGAAAGTTTCGTCGACGCCATCATCATCCGTATCCTAAGACCATGATCAAGGCCAACTATGTACGATTTACGACTAAGCACAAACTTGTTATGACTGAGGAAAAAAGATGTTGAAGCTGATCAAGATGATGATGGTGATGATGACGATCAAGATTGTTTGGTACAGGAGATTCAAAAGGAAGAAAGAGAAGCACAAAGAAAAAAACTAGAAACTGGAAGGGTAAGTGAACTTTCTGTGGTGTGGTGTTGTACTTGCGGTATAAAAAATGCGTGTAGTATATAACAAATAGGCATTATTACATATTATGTATGTATATATACTGCATGGCATGATGGGTTTTTCTTTTCATATACAATATTCTTCTTATTACCTATTACACAAGTCAGAATGAGAATATTATTATTATTATTATTATGCTCGTAAAGTTTGGCTTTTGGCTGTTGCACGTTGTTGCAGTTTTCAATAATAATCACGGTGGTGGTGGTGGTGTCATTTGCTCTTCTCCGAGTACCGGTACATTTTCCCATTTTGTTCTCGTTATGTCTTATCTGCCTGCGTGTATCAAGTATAGTTGTTATTATTATTGTTATTATTATTTTAATATAATACCCTATAATACCATCTTTTAAAAAATCTGATATAGGTATGCTGCGAAACAATAAATACAAAAAGATGCTCAAAAATATGTGAGTATGTTATTAAAATTTGCAGGAGGATGATGATCATGGTGGCAATTGTCCAAGCAGATTTTTCAGGTTTTGATTATGTGATTTTTATTCCATCATCGTCATCCTAGGGAGAAATATTCATTGTATTGAATTTTTTTTGGTGTTATATAATTTTTCTCTGTTACTAAACTCAACGAGCAGTTTTTTTGCCAAACAGTAAAGTAACTAGACAGGTAGAACCGGATCATGATCAAAAACATGTATATAACAATAATAATCATAATCATTACACAAACTGGTAAGTCATATTTAAATCTCAATGATTTTTTCTAGTTGAGCCAAGACACAACAAAAGAGAAAAAATATTCGTTTATTATTTTCATGCAAAATCTCATTATATTTTAATAAAGATATTTCAAAAACACAGTCCTTTGACTTTTCTTTTTCCTTAAAAAAATTTTCTCTCTTATTATGTAACGTTAATGTTTTGTAAATAAACAACAAAAATTGTAAGTAGTCGTCATATAACTTTTTTTTCATAACTCACCAAAGCGAATATTTTAGGCAAAGTCATGCTGTGTTCAGTGAGAAGCTCAATCAATAGAAGAGCAATCAACCAGAAGCATAATATTATGCAAACTCAAACAAGCTACCGCACAAAACGGTACTGCGCCCACACAAATGCGATAGTCATCATAACTGGTGATTTTTACGTTTACCAAGTCATACATGTACTGTAACGGAATAGGTACATATGTATGTATACGTAGATAATAAAGCGGTTGTTGTGTGTGACCTTTTATTGTACGTGCTAATAGCAAATGTAAATAAATATTTACTTGGTTCATGGGAAGCAAAAAAAAATTTGCGATTTTTTAATAAAGAATCAATATCCAATAGAACAAAAAAAAGTTGTGAATGAACAGGATCTTTTGACTTTGCTACACCTAACAATTTTTTTTGTTTCATTGTTTTCTGAAAAATAGCAGCAAAAATGCTATTTGGTGAATGGGCATCATGGACACAGCTACAGCAGTCTCACAGCCTTTTTAATTTAAAGACTGTTAATAAGTAGCAGTAACTAATCCATTCACAAAACCATTTGTTCTTTGAGCAAATTAGTGTCTCCCAACGAGCTTTACTGCTGTGTGTATGTGTGGTGAATAGCGTAGAAACAAAAAAGCGTATGGAAGCCTATAGGAAAGTGCATAGATGTTCAATGCAGCATGTGACAGGGCAGGTAGTGATGACAATTACGTATTTCCGTTACACAATAGGACAAACTTCCTCTTCATCAACACATGACATCATGCAAAAACAAAATGATAAAAAACAAAGATGAAGTAAAAAAATCAGTTACGCCTAAAGATGATGATAATGATAATACATAATACCAGTAGTAGTAGTAATGGGTAAAATTATATCCAAATTGTTTTTTAAAAGGTCCTTGTCATTTCTTCTACAAAGTTTCATGTGGCTCTTTAAACACAATAGGAGACATCTCCTCGTGTTGTTCTGAATGACAAAAGTTTAAGCTGAAATTATGCCCAACGGCATTCTCCAATATGCAAGATGTACGTTTTAAAAGTAGTAGTAACAGACAGATGCATGTTGACATGTGGAATGCTTAGGTAGTAAAATGCAAAGCATATGTTGGAACAATTTTAGTAAAATCCACAAAGTAATCAAACTACCTGTTGTGTGCCTGGGCAGCATAATAATGAAAATCATATTTTTTGGGTAAGAAACTTAAAGTAAGGATCGAGGCATACGTCGCCAACGTCAGAAACGAATTATGCTCATCATGAATGCAAAAAAGAAATCACATCATGGGGCAATAATCTTTCTGTCTACTTTGTTTATTCAGCAATTTAATGCATGCTACAATGCAGCGTTTTATGAGAAACAGTGTATAGTTTGAGATGACTCTAAAATCCATGAATTTTCTATATACATCTTTGCCATAATGCAAATATACATATACATATATTCTATTGTATATACTTTTCTAAAAGTGTACCTGTCAAATTTTCTTAATATTTGTGGACGGACAGGTGACAAGACGAAAAAAAATGTGACGGCTGCTGTTGTGTGTGCAATTGTTTAAGTACATACCTAAGATACGCTTCATCATTTTCCCCATTTATCACATCATTATATGTAATAACGGCTTTGCCGTCTGCTAGCCTCCACTGATGCTGCTGCTTCTGCTGCTGTGGCCGTTTTTAATAGAATCAGTCCAAAAAAACAACAATGCCATCCCACTTTTTTCCAAGTAATCTACTATAACAATAACAACGTACGTAGTATTATTGTGCATGTGTACATTTCCTGTATATTCCCCAGTCCCAGATCATCAGAACAGCATGAAAAAAAATCTATGCAAGTGAGAACATTTTGTAGTAAGACGCATGAAAAGATAAGAATAATACTACAAACAGGTAAAGTAACAAAACAAACCGAAACCTTTTTCTTCCTCTCGAAAAAAGACTGGTTAAAATTTCAGGAAGGCAATGACCGCTATATATTTTTTTCTTTTTTTTCGTTACATCTTCTTGTTTGAAGTATTGTATGGACTTGCTGTAACATATATGTATATACATAGTACATGTACTTGCTCATCTTCCTTCTTTTTCCTATTTTTCCTTCCAACCCAATACTTATACAGCCTTTTGCTTCTAAAGAATATGTATATATTTTCTTCTTACTTGGCTCTTTTATTTGATTCCTTGCTTGAAAAAGTTTTCAAATGTTAAAAAAATGTATTACTTTTTAATGATTATTACATATATAGCTGGTAGGACGGTGATAATGAAAAAGATGAAGCTTTTTCAGACGAGATTTTTTTCCCTCCCTTCATCTGACTGCAAAACGGGCTGACTAACTACAGTAACAACAACGACTTGTACATGTTATTTATTCAGCTTAGTTAGTATACAGATTGTTTAATGAAGGTGAATGCATTTCGGTCCTTTCTTTCCTTTTGCTTCTCTTTAACAATTTGCTTTTTGTGACCATTTCATGATCATCATGACACGGTGATAGAAGATGAAGAAGCAGAGGTTGGATGAATTTGCAGCATGTCGGTGAGCAGAATTGCAGGCGATTTTAAACAGGTAAACTTTGCCAAATTCAGCTTTAATTTCATACAACATAGCCTTGTAAGGAGAGTCAAAAGGCTTCCTGAAATAGGAGGATATGCTTAATATGGAAGTGGGATAACTTACAACAAAGCTTTTGTGATGATTAATTACATTTCACGGATATATGCACACTTGGTGAAAAGTTTTTGCAAGGAAGAAAATGATTTGTACAGGAAATTACTTTTTTTGAAATGTTCTTGGGCTGAGATCCGAAATGCCCAACAAGGAAGGATAAAAGAGTTGATGAGACATGACGTTGGTATTTTACGCATAATTGTTACTTCCCAAATATCCATTTTACAGGCACCGGCACCACCGTCACCCAGCACTATATCATTTACTCTACTACATTATTTCGGGAAAATATACACTCTGCTCATCAACTTTAATTTGTTTCTTTATTATTCCATCTTGGTACAAAAAAACGCTAAAAGTTGTTCCCTCGGTCGGTCACTTCAGTTTTCAGTTTCCTCCGCTTCAGATAGAATAGTATCAGAAGACATATTTGCAGTATACAACAGCAAGAAAGTTATGGCAGGATATGGTTAATCAAGAAAATAAACGTTTTTTTACTATTTAGAAAAATCCCTTTTCATGCTGATTAGCCAAAGTGCTAGGATTAACGAAGCGAAGCGCCAAGAAATGAAATGAAAGAGCAACTAAAACTGTCATTTTAATTTTGTTCAGTTATATAAAATGGCAATTGTGCCGTGAAAGTACCTACATAGGTATACATACTTGTTGTGTAGGCACTTGTGTATTATGGTGATGAGTAGGATAATGCACTTTTAAGGAAATCAAGTTAAAAGTTGGGATTGTAAAAGACAAGTGATCATGATTAGGTACTTGACAATGATGAGAAACGTGAGAAAGAAAACGGATTCGTTTGGAAAATGAAATAAAAAATACGAATTACATATTCTTATTATTATAGAAAAGTTTGCTCACGGTTCGTACAAAGAACTTTTTATAGAAAATTACACGGAGTGATACTATTTTATTGCGTGTTGTGTTATGTTACAAATGTGTTGTATGCAACTGTAGATAAAGTCATAAGAGAACTTTACCGGTTGATGAGAAAAAAATTATTTCATCACAAGAGACTTACACTTTAAAACCATTTTTACTCCATGATATCGTTGATTTACAAGCAAACTATGTATATTGGTATCACCAGTGTTTATCTGGTATTTGAACAATAATGGTGGTGGTGGCCAGTGAGGTCAAATTTTTATTGCAAAAAAATTGCATCGATTTATCTTTGAGTCGAAACAAATCTAGCAGACAAAACAATCAACAACAATACACTTGTTAAGATGATAGTCATGAATGGTTTGACGAGAATGGTCAGTCAGGCCAAGTAGCAGCAGATAGTATGTAGCTGTTCATGTGTTCAAATTTTTTTTGAACAATACTGAAACTCCGAAAAATGTATAATTTAATACCGTAATAAAGTAAATAAATATAATAGCATGGTTTAGTTGAGGTGGTGCAGCGCGTAATTATAGGGAACATGAATAATGAATAATATTTAAATTTTAAATTAGGAAAAAAGTATTTTAACAAAATCCTCAACGTTATGGTCTTTTTATTAATAGAAACATGAGAACTCTAATATATAAATAAAGTAGTTGTGAAGGAATTATCATCATCACTTTTGTGATAATATAATACATCTCCTCACTATTCCACTTGCTGTAGATGGATACGAAAAAATTATAAATTTTAAAGGATGAAAAATTATTAGTGCGTAATTGTTCTTACAACGAGTATTTATTATAATTTGTAATATGTACATCATCTTCACTTTACATGTTGTTCTCAGTAAATCTGTAATGCTCATTCTTCCATGCATTGTGGCCACCAAAAGATATTTGTTCATATTATTATTATTGTTATTATTATTATTATGCATTTAAAACCCACTAAGCCAATCCTTAACATTTCAGTTTTGCTCATTACAGTAATCACTGACCCCCAACAGAGCCAGGAAAATTCGGAGTGTATGTACCAAGTATGAACAACGTGACACGTGAGATTACTTTTTAGATATTTTCAACCCGAGAAACATCATACTAATAATTATTATATTTGAAATGTACGTATACCTGAGTTCATGCATGTACGCACTTTTATCATCAGCGTCATCGACGCCACTGAGACCAACTCTAGCAAAGCTTTGTTTATTATTAAAGATTTTTAAAAGTATATTTTTATTATTGTTAAAACAACAACAGGGCACCCATATCGCAGTGGTTGGTTAGCGGTTACAACATGATGTCTAATTATTGCCTGATCCCTTCGTGTCTCATTTATAAAAAAATGTGCTGCTGCACTGCTCAAACATGATGTTGATGGCTATACCAAAAGATTTAAAAAAATTTACACAAGCAAATTATTATTATTCTAAAGCTCTTGGCTCATATGGCCTTTTACATGGACGGTAACATGCAAAAAAAATCTTAACATTTTTTATTCGTCTTACTCAATTACAGAGTACTAAATTCGGATAACTGTACTTGTTACTTGTGTTTTTAAAGTGTATGCAAATATAAACATAAATTTCAAATGCGGTCCAACCTTTCTTTTGGTATACGAGTATTCACACATACACCAACAATTCACATGATATGACAAGAAGATACGTGCATTAAACTCGATTGCCAGTGACGTGAGGAACAACATGTGTGCAGAGAGAGATAAATTTATGTGCTAATAAATTTTTACAGGTCGACTGGTTAAACACGGTTTTTGGAAGAGAAGAAGAGATGGTGAGTGTATGTCACTTACCATTCCACCTTTCTACTTTTTTTTAACAAACAAAGAACTCAACCAAGTAATTACTTTATATTGTTGTACCTTGATTTCTCTGTTTCGCCTGTGGGAAAACAACGGAGAAATCATGAAACTTGGTTCTGCTGAATTTTATTACGTCAATGATGATAATGATGACTTGATGACTCCATTTTTTTCTCTTCACGCACGATGTTCAAGTAGTATAAAAAGTGCTACTACATGCTGCTACTGTAATACATTATGTGAAACATTTTTAACTTGAGGGTAGTTTACTCACTTATTGTAAAACATTACTTTTTCAAATTATTCATACATGCCAAATTTTCGTATAAAGTGTCCTATGAAATCTGCTCTGAGAGCCCACATCATCATCAGTATATTCGTAGATAGAATGACAAAAGAAGACAATTGAAAATTAAAAATCACTTAAGTACCAGGAAACAGCGTGTTATCAAACGGAATTTTGTCCTTGACTCAGCGCCTGTTCTGGCTTTAAAAATTACTCGGTTAATGCTTTCTCATTGCATTTGCTTGCGGGAAAAAATAATTTGAGTTCCTCTAATCGCCATTACGGTTCATGATTTTCAGTTTTTCGACCATGAATGGTAAAAGAAAGACTGACACACAGACACCTGGCTTATAATGTAGGTAAGTCTGTTTTATTTTAAAGTAAGCTTTCCTCATCATGGAATACACGAGGATTTCTAAGAGGATGACGGATTATTTTTTTACAACTTTGAGTATGAATTGTAGTTTCCGTCTCGGAGTTCTTTTTTGATGTGCATGTGCATGACAAATAATTATAGTATGGATATTACGGCTTTTCGTTTCATGTGAAATGCATGACAGATTAAATCCATGGTCCGACTTATATTGAGAATTAATTTATCTATTCGTAACACTTAAATTTTAAGAAAATTAAAATTTTTTTAAAGTCAGGAAAAATTCACGTTTTTGCAAATTTACATCATATTTGCATCCCGCAAATCCCAATTTAAAATTATTGCAAATAAATATGCAAGGTGAAAGTACGCACCAACGGATACCACAGGACTAGATTGTGTATACGTTGTATGCCTAATATAGCTAAATGTTCAATCATTCTATTACACAATAAATTTTAATATACATACAATTATTATTTTCAAAAAAAGGATTAACTTGTCAGCTCACCTGTTAAAGCACCTGCTGTAATTGCCTCTGTGAATTTTATTCCACTATTGCAGGCCAATGCCCAAAACAAAAGGCACATGGTGGTAGCATAATAATTTGCATATCCACTACTACGATTACTCCACCACAAGGTTCTTCTTTTTACTTTTCTTAAAAACACACTACTATTAATTTGGCTAGATGAAGAAGGAAAATCTGCGGGGATTTCCGCTTTTTGTGGGGTTTGATGTTGATGAGGATGATGTTGATGAGGATGACGTTGATGCCTACTTTTGATTGACTGGTGGTCCTTCCCTGACATATTTTTACTACTTCCCATTATCGTGGGTGCATCATTATTACCCTCATTATCATCATCATTTATTTGAGTTTGACTATTATTGTTAACAATAATACTGCCATTGTGGTTCTGCACGGCCGGTATTGTTGCTGTCGCTGCTGATGTCGAATCCATTAAAATTGGCGAATTCTTTTTTCTCATCTCCCCCAAAAAATTAAAATTTCTTGCATGTTTCATTCCCATTTCTTCGGACCTCATCGCTGCAACTTCGTGGTAGTTGGGTGCATAAACATTACTACTGCTAATGCTGCAACTCACACTATTATGGCTAGTTGTTGTAAGAATGTGCTCCTCTTCATCACTCGTTCTGCTCTGATCATCTTGAACTTGACCCATTTTCCCATCATGAGGCTTCATCGGCACCCGTAGCCTCCTCGATGGTGGTGATGGTGCTGTGTCTTCTTCTTTTACTGCTGTTAAAGATGATGGAAGCCTCATTATAATTCACTCGTGAAATGTGTTACAATAAAACTTAAATGCCGATTTTCAGCGGTGATTTTATATGCGCAAGTGAACGAGAAGGGGAAACATGTATAACGCACGCAGTATATATATACTGCTTCATTCAGTCTATTCTCCTATCAACAATACCAAATAAGTATATACCTAATACTTTGTTCATCAGTAGTTTCTTTTTCTTCTTCGTTTACTTTAAAAAGTTTTGCACATTACATTATTATTGTTATATTGTTAAATTATAAACAATGAATTGGGTCTGCTGCTGACGATGATGATGTTGCGGCAGCTGCACAGAACCTTTGTAGCAATAATAAGAAATAACAAATGAATGATTTTTCTTCTTTGTGTAATATTGGGAGCTTTTGCTAACTACTGAAACATGTGTGTACTGTCGAGTATAACTAACTATCAACTATATATAGTTAGTAAGTAAGGTAAAACGTGCCTTGGCTATTTATAACAACAATAAACATGCACATTTATATATAGTCAATAGTACAATACACTACTTGCTTCTCTTCTCTCTCTCTTCTCTTTCCTTCACCACAACAATGTAGTTGTATGTACTAGCCTGATTTTTCCACTCTTTTTATGATGAGCCCAATGATGAGTCTACTTCTAATAGGTATTCACATGAAAACAGCAAAACAAAGTAAAAACTTGCAGTCTTTTTTTTCTCCTTCATTCAACACAAAAAAATAATACCTCACGCAGCGGAAGAGACAATTATTTTTTGCATAAAGTACGTGCAATGTATACCATTAACATTATGTATTTTTTCAAAGTCTTTGGAAGAAAAAGTAATACCACACTTGTTATGTACTACACTCTTCTCATTAATAAAAGCATCACTTTGTTATTGGCTATATTATTATTATTATACCTTGCATAATGATCATTATGCATGAATAACTAAAGTAGTTTTACCACATAGATGAGCTATTGTTGTTATTATTATTTTATAACGAGAGGCAAGGAAAGCTAAGTATAATGTTAATTGCTTTTTTTCTTCTTCTCTTAGTCAGTCAGTACACAGGAATATGTAGGTTTTTGGATTGAAACGTGTTTCAAGTTCCTTTAACTTGCTTTCTTCCTGCCGCCCCCACACTGTTGTGGTATTATTGTTGTTGTTGTTATATTGGTTTGCTCATCCACGTTTTATATTTTCTTCCTCACTTGATTTGCTTTGATTCAAAGGGCACACCAGAACGGAAACAAAAATCATGTATTAGATAACGCGTTTGATTCTATCTGTCTACACTTCTTGTCATCGGATATGGAAGACCGACAGGCACGCGCTGCTTTTTTTCGCCAATTTTTTTTTCCAACAGTGTGTGTGCGCAATAATTTCTTAAAACTTGATAGCAACTACCACTTATATATATTTAATTATAAATGAGTGTGTACTTGAATGTTGTTGTGCCTGCGTTGTAAATCTGATCTTCAAGGTGTTCCGTTTGATTGAGCTCAAACAGTATGTATCATTCATTCATAGATTTCCATATTTCCTATCTTATTTCCTGTGTTGATGCATGATAGCAGCGGATGCTACTGATGATGAGAAGAGATGGTTAACAAAAATTTTCATTTTGATTTATGAATGAAATTCTTTACACATCTTGTTTAAGGTACCTTTAATAAGGCTTTTCTGTGTTACATACATTCAGAAACTATCATTACATTGTTGATGATAGGAAATTGTAGACAAGGGAATTCCCTTTTGCAATATAAAAAATGGTGATGATGAAAGAGAGGAGATGACGTATTTTGTATAGAATATAATTTTGCAAGGAGGGAGACTAAGTGATCTTGATGGTGAATTTAAGTATTCCTCCACACTTCTCCTCTGAATGGGTGCAGAAAATAGGCGCAACAATGTGCTATCATCAGTTGGCGCTGTCAAAACTGTTTTCTTCTTCTTCTTTTTTCCTGAAGACACCCAAAAAAATCAAGTCAAACCCACTTAACGCCTTGATTCACATAAGAAGTTGAATGAATAAAAGAAAACGACCACTTTTGAATATCTGCCTCCTGCAAAGAATCTTTATCACACATCACCACCAACAAGTAGGTAAGTCATCAAAAAATTTCATGAAAATATACGCATGTTGTCTTTGTCATCATCATCATCATCCTTTTTCAACCACTCAAGTCATCTTTATTACATTACATTCAAGCCTTCTTATTTCTGTTTAGAAATTCTGACGACGAAAACGACCACTTTATGACACAAAACTGCATTTAAACAACAATAATAATAGTGTGTAGTCATTATTTTTGTGCATCACGTACTCTCCTTCTCTTCTTCGTCGTCGCTACAAAACTCCACTCATCTCTGCTAATGTTTTGACAATTTTAAAGTCATATAAAGCAATGCTAATTAAGCTGGTATGATGGTATGTTGGTGGTGGTGTGCGTGTACGCGCAGATGGTCCAAAACGAGAAGTGAAATCCTAATTTGTTTGTTTCTCTAAAAACGTTTATGGTAAACGTAAAGAAAAAAGGATGTAGAACAGAAAGCACTTTTATTGTTACAAAACAAAACGAAGAGAGAATAATGCGAGCTGCTGCGTTAAACTGGGGAAAGAAGTCATTGCACACGTTTCACAAACATGGAGTGTGAGGTTCACATTTTATGTCCTATTTATTCCTTGTTGGACATAAAAATAATGAAGAAACAAAGGCGGATATTGGGTCAGTGTTTTTACAATTGAGACGTTTTACTTTTCATTCTTAAGCATTTGCATATATGTTCACAATGAATAATAGCATTCTTATTCTAGGTTAAAAATGTTCCTAAATTCCGCTCATTATAATAAAAAAGGCTTCTTTGCTCCACTACTGGAATACGCATAAAAATAATTTCTGAACAACAATTAAAACAGTCACAATTATTTTTTCCTCTCAATTATAATAAATTACAGTTTTGCTAATCTTTTTTTTTTAAAGAAAACATTTTTCACGGTCATCCTTTTTGCATGGATTTTTACCAGTATTTATCG
>JAHZMT010000574.1:0-12425 GCA_027743785.1 Sinhomidia bicolor | reverse complement strand
TTTTTTATTGATGATGCGATTCTCAGTTTAGAAGGAGTCAGTTTGACATAATATGTAATTTTCAGCACTACTCACTTCCTCAATTGTATTTTCACCCCTTGTCATTGAATACCCGGTTACTTTTTCTTAAGGAAATGCTGCTGCTAAATAAAAAAAAAGAACAAGTTATGGGACCATTGGCTCATCACACTACTTTCTAAAAAGAAATCATTGCGTAATTCAATGAAAAAAGTTCAATGAATGGCATTTGGTGAGCGTTGCCCTCTCTCTCTCTCTCTCTCTCGCTGCTTCTCTCTTCGGAAATGAGAAAATTCTAAAAAAAATCCATCATTCAAATTTACTGTAAAAAATGCCTGTGCAATAGATTTTGTGTGAAATTTTTATAACATTTGTACAAAATGAAATTTTTGTGTGGGTTTATGCCCCAAGTTAAAATCGCAGCAGCAGTATCAGCAAGCGTTTACTTTACACTCGTATAATATTTCATCTATAAATTCTTTCTTTTTTTATATATCTCTAGAGAGATAGGCACTTGTGGTGGGCTGGCTATAGACTCAATCAACACTTGATAGCTAATCCGTATTAAGCATCTCCACTTAATGCATCGTTGAGTTTTTCTTGTGGGAAAAACTGTCTTTGCCGCTGCTGCTGCTGCATGTGCACACACACACACCACCACCATACCACAAAGTTGCTACACACTCCGGAAGTCTGCAGGAAATACAGTTTGAGTAACTTGAGGTTTTCCCCACTTTATTCAACTTTCTCTCTTATCAGTCTGCCGCCACTAGTACTACTACTACACTGCAAAAACATCCTTTTCTTCGTCTTTTTCTTTTTTTCCTGACGCAACACACAAAGTTCATTTTTCTTTAAGTTCATTGCCACCAAATAATAATGGCACATTCCTCATTCTCTCCTTCTGTCCCTGTCACTTTATTAGTTGTGGAGATTAACTCAACAATGCGTATTATTTTTTAACTTTTATTCTCCAAAATCACTGTGCTCTGCTGCTGCTGCCGCTGTACTTGTAAGCTATACCATTTGAGATTGTAGATACTTTTTATTATTTCTTTTTGCGGCATTAGTTCAGCAACTATTTTGCACCACCTAATAAATAGAATGTCTGCAAAGTTTAAAGACACACTCACTCACTCTTACACACACTCACTCCCACTCACCCAGAAATATGTTATGAATGAGCTTGTGAAAAGTGTATGTAAATCCAATGTCCAATGCTGCTGCTGCTGCTACTATTGTTGTGGTCTACCAAAAATGGTCGTAAAAATGGTGTACGGCTTTTGTTTGCGATAAGATGCTTTTAATGTGAGAAGAGGATTTTCTTTATTTCCTCAATCATTGTCATTAGTGCGTGGACTACCACTTGTACAGATTTACTTTATTGTTTTCAGAGAGGATATGGCATGTACGGTTGTATGTAAGCCAGCAGAAGAGAAGAAGCAATAAGAATATATTGTGGGGATGTAGCAGCAGAAGCAGTAGCAACCGATGTAACTGCCAACGTCAAATCTCTTTGATACAAATCTCCACGAGACATTATTTTTAGACCGGTTGTCTTGTATGCTACGCGTGCACACATGTGAGTTTTAGTCAAAAGTACTATCTATTATAATATACTTTGCTGGTTCCTTCTTATACCCTCAACAATCAACTATTTTATCAAGATTTTTGCCTTGGAAGAAAAATATGAACGTCTCAAGTCCACTACTTGTGCAGCAGCAGTCGAGCAGTCTTTTTCTTGTTTTTGTGAAGTTGGTGGTGGGCTTTCTTGTGTGCAGAAAAAAATACGTATGTGCACATACGCACTCTTTTGGCTGGTGGAACTAGTGGTGCGTATTCTCATTTGTAGAATATATTTAAGCATTTAGAAAAGAGAACGTTTGTTGGCGGGCTCGCAGTGAACAAGGGAATAAATAAGATTAGCGTTTTCTATGAGTACGTAAGACGTTGTGTGGAACGTCAAGACAATATTAACCACACAGACAGGACCCTTCCATTCAGGAGTATACCGAAAAGAGTAAAGATAGATGCGTTCTCTGTTTTTTCGGGAAAAGGAATCACTTGTAATCCTTTCTTAAATGGCAACCATGTGGTGTAGTGGTGGAGGTGGTAGTAGAGGTTCTTGCAGTGTGTAAACATGTACGTATGTATGTATGTAGGTACACTGGAAAAGATACAGGAGGGAACATGGAACCCACAAATCTTTTATTTTTTTGTGGTTATTTTTTTCTCTCCTAGCAGTTTCTCTACAAGCTTTGTTCTTATTGCTTTCATTCATAAAATGTAGTTAGAGGAGAAAACCAATGTTTTGATACACTAAATGGTTTTAACTATGATGACGTTGAAGAGGTTTATGTTTGAGCTTGGCATGAGCTATATATTTATCTGTCTGGTAGATGCTTTTTTTACTACTCCCAGTCATAAATTCATCAGAAATCGTCTCAAATCGTATAGTTTTTACACAAGAAAGTTATAAATAAGAAGATGAAGAATGACAGCAACTTTTTTCTTTAATTATTTTCTCTGGTTATATAGCATCTTCAGAAGTTCCAAGCTAAATAAATTCACATGTTGGAAACTGAAGCACATAATATTATAGGGATATCAATAAATCCTGCTTACAATGTAGCCAGAATTATTAATTAGCTGAAAAATTAAATATTTTATCTGTTGACTTTTTTAATTAACAAAAATAACAACTTAAAATATTAATTTACAGAGGCTCAATAATTTGCACGCTGCTGGCGATAAAAACACATACAAACAAACAAACAAAAACAAGTCATTAGGCACATACGTTGTAAAAACGTTATTTCAATATTAAACCTTTTCAGAATACTGAATACGTTAAGTGATAAAAGAACTACGCACAAAGCCTAAAAAGAAAACATTATTGTGAACATGCGACCTAGCCCACAAAACCTATAATAACCAATAAATTCAACGGTGATAAATACCAAGTCGCCGAGCATTTTTTGCAGTAATATTGATAATATGCGTAGGTAGAGATATAAACTCTACTTTTTTATGACAAACGTCTTAACTTTTTTACCGCAAGTTTTCTACCTTTGACAGTCATTATAAACATAATTTACATGCGCATAAAAAAGTCAGTTCATTGTTACGTATATCTTGATTGTGCATGCTTACCAATAATAGCGTAGCTATATATATTTTTATGTCTATAATACTATAATAATAACATCTATTTTTATGATTGTGCATACATTGAGTCGGTAAGAGAATTCCCTCCAAAACCATTTTTGTCTAAACAAAAAGCAAAAAAAAGTTTGCCTTTTCAATGAAACCACCGCACAAGTACGTTACGTACACCTATAGTACGCACATTTATTCAAAAGAAGGGCTAAATTAGCCAAATCCTCAAAACCCATTTCACCCTTCTCAATTTAATTTAGTGCCCTATATCTGATTCTACTGAGGCGGCCCATGAAATTCATGGGAGTTCATAATAATAATAATAATAATAATAATGCACATACCTTGAGCAAGAGCAAAAACACACACACGCATGCATGCAATATCACTTTTACTTACTTTTTTAAGCTCGCGTAGTATGCATGCAGATATACCGAGAGCTGGAGCAAGTATAAGAATTTGAAATGTTATTGGAAGGTAATGTTCGCTCAGTAAGCCATTATTATACTAACCAGCAAAGAAAGTTGTTGAAGATTGCTAAAATGCTAGAGATTTTCGTCTTTCTCTTACCGAATATATAAGACAATGCAGTAGTTGTGGGTATAATAGAAGTAGAAGAGGAGAGGAGGTAGCAGTGTGTACAAAGTTGGTTGGCGGTGGTGGCAGTAAAAATGATGAAAAAGAATAAGAGCTGGTTGAAAATGTGAGAGAGAGAGAGAGTAAAAAAAAGAAGAAGAAAAGGCATGAAAAAGGAAGAGAGGAGATGTTTGATTAAACTTTTCTGAATTATATTTCCCGTGTGACTCTCTTGCACACTTGCAACCTCATAAAATGTGATACATAATGTATGCATCCATCCGTTGTATATCCCATCCTG
Source organism: Sinhomidia bicolor (assembly GCA_027743785.1). Lineage (NCBI taxonomy): Eukaryota > Metazoa > Arthropoda > Collembola > Entomobryomorpha > Entomobryidae > Sinhomidia > Sinhomidia bicolor. The sequence continues at coordinate 8,371 of JAHZMT010000574.1, read as the reverse complement.
TTCTCTTTCCAAATTCCGTGCTGCGGTGGTAAGTACATTTAAGTAGCTCTGGCGATGGCTTTTCTCTTTACTTTTCTAACCGCCACCACCACCACCACCATTCTCATCATGATCATCATCGTGATCATCATCGTCCATCCCTTTGTGATAATATGCATTTGTAGTAGTAGTAGCAGTAGTATAGATACAAGTTAAAAATTTTATGTGTCTGTGAGTATGTTTGTGTACTATATGCTTGCATAATAATAGGTATACTCTTCTCTCCGTGCACACATACACACACAAGCTTAGCGTTTTAAAGACAGAGAAGCAGTAAAAGTGAAGTACAGTGAAACCAGTGAAACTGAAGAAAAAAGTGAGGAAAGAAATTGGAATGGAAAGGCAAGCCAAGCAAGCAAGAAAATGTGCAGGAGCAAAAATATAATAATATCTTTATACACGTTCATTGCGCGCCACCATGCTCTCTCTCTCCCTTCTTTCTCTGGCTTTTCCAGCATTTTACAACATTATTGTATCATCATTATGATCATCGTTGTCATCATCATGGTGCTCATGCATGGAGCAATATAATATATATAGCAATATTAGCCGCCGCTGCTATTACTGTGGCATGATATGATATTATGATCATCACACTACACATTTTGTGTTTTATACGATTACCAAGAATGGTGTGATGAGCGTAAAACTACCCTAAAATGTATTTACGTTGCTATTCATATATAGAAATAAATATGTATCTATATATAAATGCATTATATAAAGAGGAGTGTTTAGAGAATGCATAGGAAATATTTTCAAATGATGAGCATCGTCGTTTCCTTCTACAAAGAATGTGCATAGGTACATGTCTTTTGTATGGATGGATGTAAATATTATTCGGAAATGAGGTGTACATGCATGTTCCCTTGCCCAAAACCGCCAGCGGCGGTACAAAGACGCCGTCATTGTCGTCAAACACTAAATATACGATCTTCCAGTAGCTGTTTGCCTTTTTAACCAACACACCATTATCATCATCATCACCATCCTCTTCTCCTCAGTCAACAGCAAAAAGATGAGAAAATAGAGATGAGGGAAAGAGAGAGTAGCAGTAGTAGTAAATAGTAAAGTTGGCAACTTTTCACTACTGAAGACTGACAAGAGAATAGCATTGGTAAAATAACGGTAATAGAAATGAGCGCAATGGAGAGAGTCTACGGAATATAAGGAGAAACAGAGACATTTTTAAAGAAACTATATAATGCTGGATAACAGAACAATCACAAAGTGTAATACGACCCTTGGCTGTCGGAAGAACCGTTTTGGATATTAAAAGAGAGCAAACATGAAAATGCAGCATTTTGGTCATTGTATATTATATTATGTACTTGTTATGACTTTATAATGGCAAGTGGTACACTTGAAGAAGTCATTTTAGAGGATTGTCTTAACTTAGTGAAATAAATTTCTTAGCGCTTTTTCCACACTGCCAGTAATATGGCAAGTTTAAAATAAAAGACGGAAGAGAGAAAGTTTTCAGCATATAGTATACATATGTACATATACGCATATATAATTATGTATATAACCTACAAAACTTTAATTATACATGGTCTCTTGAAATACAAAGAGATATCGTTGCTTTCTTTCATTCACTTTTCATTCCCTTTGAAAACGTTGGTCTTTATATAAAGAGACCGTATATTGTATTAAATGAGAGGCAATCATTATATCCATTTTGTTGTGTGATTTGTGTGAATGCTATTCGCATGGTATGTATTACAGTAATTTTTAACGTGACCTTGGGGCTTATTCAAAGCTATTGTTGGTGCAATTCGTTTGCTTAGACAATATAATGGAGATGATGGTGTGGTAAGGGGTAGAAAATTGAAGGGTTAATTGAGCATCCTGTAACATGCTGAGAATATACTATTATGTTTTATAAATAGAACAATTCTACCAAGTTTAACCTTGGATAATAAACTTGTATAGGTAGATACACACACAGTATGAATGAGTATTAGAATTTCAAAGAAAATTTATTGACCTATTCAGTGGTATCTGCAGCTTCTAAATATAAAATCGTAAAAATGTTGGGATTCGTACATTTCGCGGTATCATGAAAAACTTGTTGTAAATTTTAGCACTACTTTGTTCATACTTGAAACACAGATAAAATTATTTAAAGTTTTCAGAGTATTCAGCTCCCTAAATTTTGTACAACCAGCAACGCAAAAGTTTTTCAAACAGTCAATTGATTTAAGAATGCAGATGCCTTTCCATTAAATTCAACATTACTTATTTTCAAACAAAACGAGCGCAAAATGAGTAAATAATGTGGTTGTTCGTATTTCTTGTATTTGAATGAGTTTAATAGAATTTTTTCGTAAAATTAAAACAATAATTTGTGAAAATATATGTATGTATATTCACCATAAGGTACTGTTATACGTGTTCCCAAATTCTAGCGAAAGCTTTCTTTTTTTTATGCTTGCACTACAAATATGTATGCATATATTATCTACAGTATATTTAAACGTATAACTGTGGTTGCAACTTTTGTTCCTTGTTCAAAAACATTTTATAATGTGCAGCTTAAAAACATAATATTTTTCAACGGAGACTTTGTTCTATTTCAACTTTGTGTAATTTAATCAAGCCCAGTAACATTACAAATGTACATACATATGCACTATAATACACACGATAGCATCCTTGCACCCAGGCGAGTTCTTCTAAAATGTAATCAAGTTCCCTAATTTTCCAAATCATTATAATGCATCGTGGAAATGAAAAAAGAAAGAGAGCATGAATGCAGTCTTGCCACATGCATTTGCTAAATGCACAGCCATATTTTACCATCTTCAAGGCGTACTCTTGGAAAAAGCGCGTGCTGCTGTGATGCCTTTATTACCGCAGCAGAAAATGAAAGTAGGTAGTAACTAAAAAGTAATAATAATAATAATAATATGCGTACAAAAACAGCAGGAAGAAAAAGGAAGGAAGGACGATGCATCGTCAGAAAGAAACTGTTTCATTTCTACTGCTTTGCACGATACAAACCAAGCACATCATTTTCTCAGTGTGCGTCTCCACGTTAAAGTAGTGTGCAGCTAATACGATTTTGTCTGGAAGGAGGAGAAAATGAGCAAAGTCATTTTACACGCTGACGGAACGGAATTGCTCCGCAGACACATGCATACATGCAGTAAGTATGTACAGTTTTTCGTGGAAAGACCACAGGGTTTCAGTTTATACATCCTCATTTTAATCCTGTATTTCAGTATTCACTTAACTGGTTTCAGGGGATTTACTGTTGCAGCATTTCAAAACACTTTCATAGTTCAGTATACACACACACAGAGAGAGAGAGAGAGAGAGAGATCCATCCCAAGTGGTTACACAGTATCATTTGCCAAGTGTCAAAACATGAGGAGAAAAAAAAACTTACCTTGAACGATGACGACGACGATGATGATGATGATACAACCATGTCATGCCGAAAATTAGCTGAAGATATAAACAGTGTTTTTTTAAATATCGCCCATACAACTTTTTATTTGTAGTATTTTTCTAATGTAAGCACTTACAATGATGACCAACTGAAAATGTCAAAAGTTACAATTTTTTTCCGTTGGTTAAAAAGAACCAGAAAAACTACAAAATGCATATAATATTTATATGTACATTTATGTATAGGTAAAATATCTACACAAGTATTGTAATACATACATAGCTTACTTGTAAATGCACGAGATAAATATATACACCTTTTTTAACGTGTTTAAATATTTTTTACAAGTTTTTTTTACAAGTTGTTCTGTTCTGGGGTGGGGTAGGGTGGGATGACATTATCAAATTCAAAAGTTATTTTGTCTTATATTAGTATGTACGTACCCGTTTACACCTAAAAATATAAAGTATATTATTATTATCATTATAATTATTCAGTAATAATAATAATTTATTATACAAGGATGAGTAAGAGTATTTATACAGTTTTATTATCTTATTATCCATCTAAAAATGATAAAAGTAATAATTTCTACACAACAGAGCCGAGCATTTATACAAGAATTTACAAAGAAAAATAATTGATAAAATTAGATGAATTCAAAGAGAATTGCAATGCATAAATAAGTAAGTTTTTTGTTCATCTCACTTTTTTGAAAATAATGAATTTTTGTAGAAAAACGTAATATTCAGCTTTTAATTGAAAATTTGATGAAAAATACTAAAATTTTGTGTGTAGAAATCAGTTCTTTAATAGATAGTTACACTATTTTTCTATTGTGTTACAACCATATATAGACTCGTCAGTAAATTTTCATTAAAAGACTACCTATCTTAGCTGTTTACTTTTAGAATGTAATAAGAATGCAAAATATTTAGTAATGATTATGAGATTTATAATATAATAATATGTAATTAATTAATAATAATGTTACATGATTTTTTTTTGATTTACCTTGTGATGCTTATTTTTTTCCATACTGCATTTCAGTTTGGTAATCAAATGGGTTTGTATATAGATTTTAATAATGAAATGAGGTTTGTAAATATTGCGTTTTTACACTAGACTCTGTACTATGTACTCCCGTAGTAATAATAAAGAACGTAAGGATTAATTTACCTAGTACCTAACAACTATGATAGGATTAGGTAACAGGTGAACGTAACAAGTAAACCGGACAAAAGGTGAAGCAATGACATTGATGACGACAACTGTGAAAATAATTAGTATTATTGATTTAGAAGAGGACAACGTACTACTTTCTTTGAAAAACAAACAATCGTCAACTCAGCAGCTTAGGATAATCCACGTAATAGCCAACAATCCAAGTCTCGCTGTTTGGCTGGCAAAGTTGGGAAGCACTGATCCTGTAAATAGATCATTTAAAAAAATACATATTGTTAGTTCCATACATTGTTTATCTGGTCAACAGAAAAAAAGAAAGTACTCTCCAAAGAAAAATATCGTGACAAAAACAAATATGACAAAAAAACTTGTCAAGGTTCAACGAAACAAGCAAAATTTCATTATGTTGGTCACCTGGATTGCTTCCAACAAGAAAAATAAGAAGACAAAGTATCTTTCATCCAATCTCGGCTACTCATCCAATAATATATATACATACCTACATATATCATATCATCTCTTACCCGAAGCATATCGATTTTGTCCAGTGCTGGGTTGTTGCAAAACTGGTATGGTGATGTTGGTCTGTGCGTCCCACATTTGATCTACCACAGTGGCCACGCAGCGGATGGTAAGAAGTTGTCCACGTTGCACAACAGTCTGACGGTCCAATCGGAACTCAATTCCCGTAACGGACGTATATGTATTCGCATTCATGGGAACATTGTGAATTGCAATACCGCTACCACCTATAATTCCTCCTCCTCCACCTCCTCCCCCTCTTCCTCCTCCACCGACACTACCTCCATAACCTCCACGTTGCTGCTTACTGTCGTTTGAATTATCATTATCAGAAATGTCCCCATCCACTCGAGGTTCGTACGTTCTCACCTTCACGTCATCTGTATTATTGACCTGGCCAAATATAAGAATAGAGAAAGAAGAATAAAAAATTGAAAAGCTTGGTTTGACTTTGCCGTTATACTACACAACACTCAAGAAAAAAATAGTCAATAAGACAATGACGTTACTATTATTGACACTGACACAAGACACTTTACTCTTTTATCTGATAAAATCTTAGATCGTGTGAATTTATAGTAGTACATATACAATACCTACCTACATACATACATACACCCACCCACATTCCACTCAAAAAGGTTTTTTTTCCTCTACCAACTTCCAAGAGTAAATTTTTGCTAGGAAGCTTAACATTCCAGACGATATTATAATACAAACAGCCAGAAGGACTTTACACGCCTCCAAATGCAGCAGAGACAACTAAACGGATATACTACTACTAGTGAAGAGAAGGAAAATAAAAATCCGTGAGCATGATCATATTTAACACTCACCACTGCACTGTCGACAAGTCTTGACAAATTGGATAAAATGGAAATATCAAACAGGAAGCAGGCAAAAGAAAATTTTTTTGGTGTGCCACCTTCGAACCTCTGCTATTATGTATTGTAATAAAAACTCTTCCGACAGAGAAGAAGAAGGAGGTTCTTTTTTTATACTAGACTATGGGGACGAAGAATGTATTCTTCAATTGGATTGTAGTAGATAGTAGATGCCCTGTCTATACTGATCAAACTTTTTGCTACAAAATGTATAGGCTTTTATTGTTGTTGTTATTATTATTATTATTATTGAAAAGTAGTATGTATTGGTATGCGCAATGCATGTATGAACGTATATTTGTAACTTTCTACAAATATGCATTAAAAGGGCGCTCAACCTAAAAAAAACTTGTTGTGATCAGTAGTAGTAGTAGTAATGCATATTAGGTTTGAGAAATTTATGCCTCACTCTTTTGTTTTGTAAAATGTACCTTAGCAGGATACCAGGTTGAAGCGCGGACGTGTCAGCGGCAGTCTTATATACCACCACATAGCCCAGTAGTAGTAGTAAGTCTATCACACCAACCACGAAAGTAAATCAACAAAAAACCACCATCGCCACCACCACCACCACCCAAGAAGAAAAGTGAAAGGTTGCCTTTTCTCGCTAACGCTGCTGCTGTTTGCTTTGGAGTTGGGGCAAAGTTTTTTCCTCTTCCTTCCTGCCTCCTCTCTTTTCTTCTTCTTGGTCTTCTTCGTGCTTACATGTACTTCTCTGCTCCCTCTGCTTGTCTTTGTATATATGCAAGTGCGCTTACTACCACCACCACCACCATTTCCACCACCACCGCACGTTTAGCGGATTTCATTGTTTATAGCAAGCAAAAAGCAAACCATGTGCAAATAGCTAGATAAACACGTATAGGCGGAGAAGAAATTGTTATATATCTAAACAATATGTACATAAAATAACATGGCAAGTAAAAAGTAACCACCCGGGGAGAGGAACGTGCCTTTCACTCAACGTCACAAATTGCCATCACTCACTCAACGCTCAAAAATTGAATTCTACCATCTTCTTCTCCATCCATCCATGCTGTGCTGACTACTACATACAACGACGACGACGGATGCACTACATACATACATATATACAGACAGTAGTGTTTACAGCAATAATAAATGTATGACGACAAGTTAAACAGAGAGTGTGTAAATATATATATTATTATATTTTACATATATGTACGTTTGTAGTATATCTGTATATTACACAACAGCAGCAGTGACCCTATCCTGTAGTCACACTGCCTGCACACGTCACACGTTCAAAAATAAAATAATAAAAAATGGGTTGTTTATATCATCCGCAAACGGTACACATTTGCTTCCGACTTTGCTTCTCTGCCCTTTTGGTATAAACCGCAACAAAGGAATCCCTTGTCATATTCTCCATAAAAATATTACTCTTTCAACAAGCACACACACATCGATGCTCATTTTGTCAAGATCAGGCTTTTAAAATAACTCACCCACCACCATGCACCGTCATACGAATACAGACACACACACACACACGTCTGCCTGCTCACTTTAATGTATCTTCTTTAGAATAAACACAAGAAAAATAAATGTAGGCATCAATAAAAGCATAAAACAATTCGTGATGTGTCGACTTGCATTAGCATTTCTTACTTCTTTTCAAATATAATATATCGACACATATATCATCTCATCTCTTGTTGCAGGCGTTTCATTCCATTTTTCATACAGAGAAAAGGAGAAAAAAAGGGTAATATACCCACCAACTTCTTCCACCTTCTTTTTATTTTTTTCGGAATATATTGAAAAGAAGGGGAAGAACAAGTTTGATCGGAAGTGCAAAAGCAATTTTCACTTTCATAGGAAGATCATTGTGGTAATAGAAGGATAATAAAACAGTTCAAATATCTTTTTACAGTTTCTCTCTTCGGAACAAAAAGGGTAACTGTCTCGCTCTCCCTTTCTCTTTACAACACTCACACACGGCAACATATGCATATTGAAATGTTTTGTGTGATGACGCATTTAAGATAATACTCACGTGGAATTGTATACGTCCCTACACATCACATTGGTGGACGATTGGATGAAACATGTTTGGTTTCTCAACAAAAATAGAATGGGGACAACAGCAACATTATTGGAGAGAGTCGTATTATATCATCGCATGAAAAATGATTGGATATAATGCCAGATAAGATGGAGCCTTGAAAGTGCAAAACTACATAATATTTCCATGCTGTTTGTATGAAGAAAGATGTGTGTACGTAGATACAAAATAATAACAAAAAATATTGCGGTTACTGATGAAAGCATACAAAGTAAACCGGAATTCTGCTTTGCTTGGCTGGAAACTGGTAAT
>JAHZMT010000573.1:0-11056 GCA_027743785.1 Sinhomidia bicolor | reverse complement strand
CACTAGTATATTTTTAATTGATTACGTGAACTAAAAAGAACTAGTCGTTGATGCAGTCTATAATGTGCAAAAAATGAGCCTGAATGCCTAAATGCATTCTATTCAAATTGCAGCAGCAGCAACAGCGGCGGCAGAGTGCAAAGTAGATAGAGAGGCAAGGCCGTAGTCACCATCACATCACATTTTGTCGCACAATTGTCCTTGTTTTTTGTTGCACACACGCAGACAATTGAAAACGTTCATTTTGTTGCTTCTCTCTATCCTTGGTCGTTTCATTCGATTTAATTTACGGAAGCTGTAGAATTTGGGAAAAATAAAGAGAGAGAGAGGGAAAATTAGAATGAGAGCAGGAAAAAATGCTAGAGTGAGAGGACGGATGGATGGTCTTGATTAATAAAGGTTTTTCTCTGTTAGAGTGACGACGACGTTGATGATAATGATGAATGTTATTTATTCGCATCCATTTCCATTATCATTCCCTTTCGCTTGATTGTACGTACACGGATAACTCTGCTGTTTCAGTTTAATTAAAAAAGAGGAAAAACTTTACGTTTTTGATGATGATAGTAATAATAATGGTGAGGAAGGAAGAAAAGTGAAAAGGCGCAGGCAGATGATGATGATGACGATGAGGAAGAGTGGTAGAATGAGTGTAAATTTTAAGAAAACGCCAAGTCATCTTGTGTACAGTATTTTTACAAAGTTATTTCTCTCTTCTCTCCTTTCTTCTTGTCATTATCAAAATACAAAGTAATTGTTGTGGCGTTTGGTGGCATATGAGAAGCATACCGGAAAAGCGGATGTTACTATTATGCTTGTGTGTGTGTGTGTGTGTGGGGAGAAATGAAATGTTCAGGAATAAAATGCAAACTTCCCCTAAAGTTTTTTTCCGGCTTCCTCATAAATCTTTTGAAAAGTGTGAAAAAGTCAATGAAAGGCGAGACTAAACGAGGGCTCGATGGTGCTGTTGGTGTGGCTTATAATAGCTATTAGCTAATAGTTATATATGCTTACACCAAACTCCACACAAAGTTTTTTTTTCTGTAATAATAATAATAACGCCATGTCGTTTTATCTAAATGGATAATTTGGGCTTTTGGGGTAATAACGGGAAAGCAAGCAGAGTTGAGCTAAGAAGTGGAGTGAGATGAGGGTATTTTGAAGCGTTTTACTGAGTTTATTGCTACTGAAACTTGTTTTTACGAGGAGATTAATGAAGATGGCTCTAATTAATTCATTTTGTGTGCTCTTCCATACCTTTCTTCTTCTTCTTCTTCTGGTCGCGTTTATTTGTTTAGCTGCGAGCGGGAATGTGCATCTTTACTACCATCAGAGAAGAATGCTTTCATTTATTTTCATTATTATAACAGTAAACGTTTGTAGTAGAAAAAGCGTTTGGGTTTTTAATATAAATAAATAAATTCCAGGTCATGGACACTTAAAAAAAGTAAAAGTAACTTGAAGAAACCAAGCTAGCGGGAAAAAGGGAACGGAAAGAATTTTTCGGCAAATTGCGCTTTATTTTATTTTTTTGAAGAAAAAAATGACGAAGGCAATACCGCAAACGTTTAAACAATTTCGGCAAAAAAGAAAATTGGGTCGGTAAAAAAATGTAAATGATATGCAGGTATGCAACTACTTGCTTTACTAGAGCTTCTTTGTGTTTATTATTACCACCAGTGAAGCTACACTGCTGAAAGAAACAATGTCTTAAAGGAACCGTCAACCGTGCTTTTTTCTTCGTTTGATCTAATTTTAGTTGTTGAATAGCAGCAATGTGTGTGATGTGACTTGGAATTTATTAGCCGGTATCTTTAACTTTGATTAACAAAGATTATAGTGATGATACAGAATAGATAAAAAAATATTGTTAAAAAAATATTTCAAATACGTAAGCGCTAATGTTCCTTTGTTGTTGTCGTTGATGTCATTTCATGCATGAATAGGAATATCATTAGAAAAATGCGCGTGGGTAGATTACCTACATTTTTATAAAATGATAATTTTTTTCAGTAGTTTGCCGTGTAAAATTTAAAATTTATATTATATGTCATTTCATGCATGAATAGGAATATCATTAGAAAAATGCGCGTGGGTAGATTACCTACATTTTTATAAAATGATAATTTTTTTCAGTAGTTTGCCGTGTAAAATTTAAATTAGCTTATTATTACCTTATGGTTTCAATTTAAATTCATTCAGGCGGTAGGCAGCTTTTGAGATGCTTTTGAGCATTTTATACATTTTTTAAAAATTCTCAGTCAACCGCTCTATGTGTATTTTTTACGAAAGTTTTAATTACATAAAATTACTGTCACCTGTGATATCAATAGGACAAGGTTTCAAATATTCAGTCTATCATCAAACAAGTCATCAGTACACGGAGCATTTTTTTCTATTAAATAAGGACTTCCTGTTTAACTCTATTTAAATGCTGTTTACTGTAATAATATCTTATATAGATCTTTATTACGTCAACGTGCCACGTATCATTTCAAAATTCATGGTCAGGCTCTTTTTATCTTTAATTAGATCGAAAAATTTAAAAGTAGGTAGGTAGTATGTATTTGGCCTTTCGACAATTTGAAATAAGTACACGTGGCTATTTTTATGTATGTTAGAATTATCTTTATTGTAACAAACAAGTAAAGTACTATCCTTAAATCACAAGTTAAAATACTTTTCTGTCATGTCATTCAATTTTACAATGCATACAACGCAAGTAGTTATTAATAATGGTCAATTTTCTCGTCAGCTTTAGCTTTAGTAACGTTTCAAAGATTTTACTCAAAGATAAAATGACAAAATGATGTACTGTCGCCGTGATGTTAATACATTTATATTGCCAAATTTCGCTTGGTCTAAAATGTAAATATTTTGAAGGAAAACGTAGGAGTACGAAATTATTGTCAAGATAAAAATGTAGATATTTTGTCNTGTCCCACTGTAGGTATATTGTACATATCTGATTTGTAACCTGTGGAAAAGCATTCTTTTGTAATTGTCCAACTGTCTCCTTTTACAGAAGAACAAGGTAATTACTGCAAAAGTTTTGGGCACAACTAGAATGTGATATTTATTTTGTTGGAGTATAAATAATCGTTTTAAAGCTACTACAAGTAATATTTGTCACTTTAACGTGACAATGAATATAGTATAGGCACATGGGCAAGTATAAAATTTCATTGAAACTTCAAGTCGATTTTTTATTTACGCCTTAAACCTTACATTTTTGACTACTTGCAAATACTTTGCTCTACTCACTGCAGCAGCAGTTACTGCTGAGCAGTACAATGAGTTGTACACAAGTACTACGTGTATGGAGATGAGATGATCTTCTCAGCTCACAAGAGATTTTAAACATGATCCTGATAACTATCTATTTTTTCGCTTTGAAGTGCGGCTTGTCAAAGCAATAGTCACTCAGCAGCAGTCAATATTTCACAGAGAGCCGCATCCAGAAAATAACAATACAAAAAATGTATACATACATATTCACAATAATAATAACAAGTCAAAACAAGGAAGCAAGCGGAAATTAGAAAAAAAAAGTTTTTTATAATACTCGTTCTTAATACCTAAACAGTCCGTAGGGATTACACTCTTTATACGTTGTGCTAAACTTGACGGCAATGTAATATCCACTCTTTGAAAAAGGCATATAATAATACGACACAACAATTGACTGCACACCATAATCTTTCCTAATCCGGACTTAGTTTGTGTAGCTGATTACACTCTTTATACGTTGTGCTAAACTTGACGGCAATGTAATATCCACTCTTTGAAAAAGGCATATAATAATACGACACAACAATTGACTGCACACCATAATCTTTCCTAATCCGGGCTTAGTTTGTGTAGCTTTATTGCTTTAACCTCCCCCGAATTTTAGATGTAAAAAAGCATGAGAAAAACTGTGCTCAATATTTTTAAAACAGAATATGTGTACATGCATGAGTTGTAAGGGTATTGCATTGCATGTTTAGCTGCTTTGTCGTTAGGGATAAACGTGCATACATCTTGAACGATATAAACAGTGGTGATGGTTTGGTTAGGGCTACAATATTGGTGGTGGTGGTTGTGATGATGATGATGATGGAATGAACTGGACTAAAAGGTTTCCCTCAAGCTAACAGCGCTCAGTGAGTGAACGTGTATGAGAACACACGTAATAAATAAATATTGTGTATCTTAAGTAATTCCTCTTGACGATCACGACCCCACAGACAAAAAACACGGCAGATGCTCATCTTTTTCTGTGTACAAGCGTATAAAGTTCTTCTCACTTCATTAGATAGCTGCATATTTTGGTGTAGGTATTCGTTTCATTCACTCTAAAAAATGAATGAATGAATGAGCAAAAGTGAAAAAAGGAACATCGACCTGATTTTAATTGCAAAATAGCATCTACATTTTTCCAGTGTGCTGGTGCTGCTCTGTATACAAAACATTTTGTTCAATCGTACCTGGGGTTACTTGATACATACAGCTTGTATGTAGGTATGCAAGCTTATTTGGAGTTTGGATAGATTTTTGGGATACGGCTGCTGCTGTTGCTGCTGCCGGTTGCGGTATTATATCTTTATAAAGATCACTTTAAAATATTTCATTGCGCTTTTTCGTAAACAAAGATGCTCTTTTGCGTGATGATTTGATAAAGATCAGGGTTGAAGTGGAGAGATAGGGAAAGCCCATAAAAAATCCAAATCCATCCAAATTGAATTTTTTCAGATAATAATAATGTGATTCCCCGTTGACATTTTGTGCTTGCCAAGTCATCCATAGATGGCAAGTTTATTAGATCATTCCAGATTTTGTACACACAAGTTTCATTGTGCGGTCTGGTACTATTTTATACAATATAATAGGTAATATTAAGGTTTTGCTGTTGCTCATTATCAGCCAAACATTTTGTGTGGAATGATCAAAAAATATGTTTTATCTTTTTAAGTATAACTTGCACCCGTAAAAAACCTTTGTGAAATCCTAACCTATCGAAATCATTTTTTTCAACTGCGGTTTTGTATCTTTTTCCATTTGAAAAAGCCCCATTTTAGTTTTATTGTAATCACGTCATCCGAAACGATGACCTCCTGAAGTGTGTGTGTGTTCTCTTTTTGCTATCTTGTCCGTCGAAATGGCCAATTTTACTTTAGAATACAAAAAAAACATCCAGAATTAAAAATTGAGAAAATCATAACAGCATTCACGTAATAAATTTTTTATGAAGAAAGTCATCATCTGTCATAAGAAAACTGTGAATTCTAGTCAGCTATAAAGAGAAAAAAACTTGCTTTAATTTTAAGGTTTACCTCACGTCACGTCTTAGTCGTGAGTATGTATATAGCTATGTATGTATATTTATTTGATTCAATAGTTCATTCATACGTAGAGTTGATGCACAAACTTGAATAATAAATAGATTATTATTATTATTATTATCATATTCGAAACAAAAAGGCAATACATCTTTTTTCAACCTTCACGTTTTTAACTCCAACATCTCTGCTGATCTACCGATAGATCAATTGCACGATATGTGTGTGCACTTTTCAACACACGGTTGCTGATACTTTGATGTATTGATTTCAATTATCATCCCATTCGGCAAAACAACACCATCTCCTTCTCCCCATCATATCATCATCATATACCCATCTAATCTTGCCTTGTTGTTGTTTCGTAAATAAACACATGCATGAAAAAAACCAGCAGTAGCAGCAGCTCTGTAAAGTAATCTGTAAAAATACAATTTTAGCTTGAGTAAAACAGTCAAATAACCACTACCAGCGTCACTACTACTACTACTTCCCCCGCCACCACCGTCGAGAAAATATCAACAACATCATCAAAAACCATTTTATATACGAGCTAACCGAAAACCACACACATGCACAAACAAGAAAAAGTGATCTAGTTAGCGTTTTATCAGTTGAAATCAATCGGTCTTCTTTCTGTCTCTCTCTCTGAAAAAAAACATGACTAACTTTCAATTGTACTTACTACATCTTCGATCATCGTGACGGTCATGTGTTCATATAAGAGTATATATAACTTATTATAGGTATACTAGGTAATAATATATAATATGTTGTAACGAGCATTACATGACAAGTCACTATAATAATGAGCTAACTGTCCCTTTCTCCTTGGTTGTCCCAATCCTGGATTTTCATTTTCTAGTGTACCTTTTTTTTACTCCAACATCAGCAGCAGCAGCAGTCAAAAACAGAAGAAACAATCAATATTTAAAATCAACTGTGTACCATTTTTCTCCATTTTCATTACCATTTTCATTTTTTCAATCTAATTTCTTGATTTCAATCAATGCCAATTGTAAACTAAGTGCACTTGCTGTACAAATGCATACGTACGTGTAGAGAAAGGAAGCAGACGAAACACCGCTGCTGCTACTGCTGCTGTTGTTTTTTATAATCCTTTTCTTGTCATCATTTTTAAAGGAAGTTTCAAAGTAGGGTTCTATATCTTGAGAATTAGATATAGATCAACTTTTTCCCTTGTTACGTAACACATCATCACCACAAAAATAATTGTCTTTCACTGATTGGAAATTACATTAAAAAGGCCGCTGCCACCACCACCATCACCATCACAGCTATCAGCAGACCCACCAGTCAGTTTGGCAGCCTGTTTCTTTCTTTCTTTCTTCTTGTGAGTAAAGTCATTAAAAGTACTCATTATACAAGTTTTAATGTGATTACTCGATTGACAACAATGACAAACGCGATACCGACGATATATTATGAGTCCAGTAAAATAAAATGAAAAAAAAAGAAAAAAAAACTACAGTCAAATGACCGCCACATTATCACTATTGTGGTTTTACAAACAAACAGACAGACACACAGTGTTCAATTGATCATTTCTTTTATTACTGCTTGCTGCTGAGCTGAAAATAAAAAAAGAGGAAGAAGGATGTCGTGTAGGTAGTTTTTTTATTCGACTTGTGTTTTGTCAAGTATTTGATAGGCAGGGGGTATCGTTTTCATTTCATTGTAGATTTTTATGTACACACGTAAGTAATGTATATAATTTAATGCGCATAAATACTTATGCAAATTTCTTGTCCTTCCACTATAGCTTTCAATTATTACTATATTAAGCGAGGGATTTTTTTTCAAGGTTGGTATTATATATTATTATGAACCTGATGTTATGCTGCTGCTGCTATGCTCCTGTCTAATTTCTGCATAAGAGATTTTAATCCGATGAAGATGATGATAAAGTAATAATAAAAAAAAGTTTTATATCTACAAAAGAGGAAAGTGTAACGTGAGTAGATTATATATACTGTGATATATCTACATAAATATCTGTGTAAGAATATTTAGCAAAAATAATATAATGTTATAGTGGTGGTGGTGGTGGGGTATAACATGTTGATGAAAGCTTGTTTATTGTGGTGCACAGCAGCATGTCTTGTGTGGTTGGTTATGTAGTAGTAGTACAATAAATAAAGTATTTTTGCTCGCAGTTTTTTTTTCAGAAAAATAAAATATAATAAAAATAAAAGAGAAGCTGGTTCGAGATATTTCTATTCGTATTTATGAATTTAAAGATTACAGCTGTTTGTCTGGGTTAATTCTTTTTATCTTTTTTCTCTTTCTTATTCTTTCTCTCTCGAGCAGTGCATTCTTTTTACATTTTTATCCCAGAGTTTTTTTGTTATTGATGAAGTTGGAAAGGCAAGAATGCATGAGAAAAAAAATATAAAAGAATATATACCTACATTTATATCTATATATATGCCTATTCTTCAATTGCCTTTTTGTTGCTGCTGTTGATGATGATGCTGTTATTATTATTATTATTATTATCATATTATTATATAAAAATCTATATCTTGTTCTTTTACTACTTGTACGCGCATCATCATCTCCTCGTATGAAACGAGTATAAATGTATTAAAACTACTGGATTACATTTTGTGTTGCACTACTGGATCGGAAAAGACCCGAGACCAGACCACACACATGCTATTTTACTACAACTTACTACTACCACCACAACCACGCTTTGGTTTTACACTAGTTTTGCCGATGATGACGACGACCATGATGATGATGAGTAACAGGTATACGATAAGTATACACACACAAAAACGTATAAAGTGGCATGTTTCAGTTTTCCTCATAAACAATAACCAGCTTGCGTTTTTTTACCAATTTCCAGCCAACGGATATTCGTTCCTTCCTCCTTCTCATCCTCCTCCACTTTTTGACTTATTAGCTTCCGATAAGACAATAAAGTCCTTTTTTAAATAAAAAATAGGCACTAAATTGCTTACAATGTGTACACAGAGATGTATATAATATCGCATCAGTTTAAAAGGTACAACGTGAGAAGCAAAAGGATTATGCCGATATGATATATCTATCTACACGAGAAACAAACCAATCAATCTAAAACTCTTTCATGTCCACGCTCTTCATTCATTCAACAAGGTGCATTTTACAGCTCGTAAAATTCAAGTATGCATATTCCTTTCTCTTTTAAACAGGCCATGTGTGTACTTTTTTTAAAGCATAGTAAAGGTCAAAGGCGACCACAAACAAGTATCAATATTTCTAAGGACGAACTGAAAGCTAAAAACATCATTTAGGCTGGTACAATTTACGATTATAAATTGCCCCCTTAAAATAATGTGTTTGGATAATAATAATAATAATACGCGCGTTGGTATATCATATCGCATCGGATAGTAACTACAATATTCTTTTTATGTATTGCACAACACACACACAGAAGAATAAAATGAATGAAAAAAATGGGAGATCCATCATGATGATGATGATGATGCCATTGGCATGATGAGCTATTTTACCTGTACGCGCATACTACTACTACGTTTGTAGTAAGTGAACCAGAAGAAGACCGTCATCTGTTACCACTACCACCACCACCGTGAGTCCGTCCGTGTCCGTCTGTCTGTCAGTCTGTTGTTACATGAATTAATGAAGTAATAAGGGAAATGTCCGGTGTACATGGGTTTTTTTCCTCTCTTTCTCTCTTGCAGTAGTAGTAGTTGAAGTGCATGAGAATGCTTTATCATCATCAGTTTGAAAGATATTACATACATATATTTCAAATAAGATCACCTTCCATTTATCAATACCTAATATTTTTAGAGTGTTCATCATCATATGTAAGTATTGCATGGATGATGAGAATAATGTAATGTTGATAATGTGACTTTTTACCATTATCGTGCAAGCCGGCTCGATTTTTAAAAATAAAAAGTGTACATCTTCCTGTTAGCGGTAGGTAAAGTTTTTGAGTGACTGGACGCAGCCAGTCTTTTCACCGCTGCTGCTGCTGCTCTCCTTTTTTCCTACTTGAACATTTCATTTTTTGGGTGCCAGTATTACAGTTCTTTTATTATCTCTATTCGTGTTTTTTATATATGCAAACTTTTCAGTTTTACATTTTTTTTCAAGTAGAAACTTCAAATTATCCTTGCCCATTATTTTTCATTTTTTGCATGTTTTACAATTAACTAATATACATGCAAAATGGTAAAAGTTTGATCGAACGCAAACGGGTTGATTTCAACAAAACACAGTGTTGTGTGTGTGTAAAGCATATATTTATTTGCATTATTAAGGAGGAAGAAAAGGATTTGCATGCATCTAGTATAATTTTAATTGAATATTATGGGAGGTAAATAGGTATGTATATTTGGCAAGGATTAAACGAATGATGATGATGATGATTATGTGGTGCTCTCATTTTAATTAGCGCTTCTTGTAAGGACATTTGATGATAATAATTGCGAAAAAGTGATTATTATTATTACTGGATCACTTGCTGAGCATATTTATTATATGATGTGGGCCAATACCTGTTTTTTATTGTTTCGTGAACAAAAATTAGTTAGTTTGAATACATTGTAATATGCAGTAATTATTGGCTTTCCGGAATAAAAGAAAATGTTGTGTGCTGTTGTTGTGGTCCGCTCACTTCACTGCTATCTAGCCGCAGGAAACACGTACACCATTTAATTAGCTAAAACTTCATCTTTTACATTTTCTGCGGGAGAACACACACACACACTCACATCAAGAGTTGCCATTCTCTTTGATGACTACAGATGTATGATATATGGTAAACGGTTATAGTTATCATCGTTTGATAATGAGCTAGGTACCTAAAAAAAATTTGCTAATAAAACTATATTGTAACTAGCTACCTATGTATTACATGTATGTATGCATGTAGATGCCTTCAATGCTGTTCAAATAGTTGTGCAATTAAAATGGTAACAATATTTAATTACTTTTTATTAACCATTTCAAGAAGGACTACCAGCTTTGCAATTTTACTACTACCTATGTGGTCACTTTTATGTGCATGAATAAGTATTTGCATAACTCTGGTCAAATAAAACTGGTAGCGATGATTGCATCATGTCACTTATGATTAAGTTGTTAAAGCCGTTAATTGAATAAAAATCGTTTTAATGTTCTGTCTTACTTAAAGATACGGCGTAGTTCAAGAAAAAATATTTAGTTTTAGTTTAATTCTATCGACAATGTGCGTACATATATTTGGTGTAATCGCACATAAATTGATTTTAAAGATGAACTTTAGTATTTTTAAATTCTTAAATTCAAGTGTCCTTTACTGTCCAAAAAACGGACGATTAGAATGAGAGATTGCAAAATCATCACTTAAAATAATACATTTTAAAATGTATATCATTATTATATACCTGTTTTTATTCTGATAGGTTAACCTTTAATAAAATCACCATGATTTAAAAGCAATCTGCTACTTTTTGACCCGTAATTTATGCATTGCTACTTTCATCTTGAGTGTTTTACTTTTTTACTCACATAAATAATATTCTCACTTTCATCATCACATCATCTATATACCGTATTCCTTCCCAATTTACATACATACCTACATACATCATCACATCATCAAATCTTACATGTTGATTTAAAATGTAGTAAGTAACGAACAACAAACAGCCATCATTTTCATTGCCACACAGCATACAACTTGTGTCCTGCTGTTTCCCAATTAC
>JAHZMT010000572.1:0-18763 GCA_027743785.1 Sinhomidia bicolor | reverse complement strand
TGAGCACAAAGAATTCATACATATGTATCCCATGTGGCAGGCAGTGGACAGGTTTGCGGCAGGCCTATTTTTATTTCAATGTTCTTAATAGGTTCATAGATGTTTTTCATGTGACTTTTGAATTTTGAAGATATGGATGCTGGCGAATTGTTCAATCTTAACTCATTGAAGCTCCACTGCTCAGTTTGCGGTAAACCTGTTATTGAGGATACATCTGAAATTCCTAAAGATACTCAAGAGCTGGTGGCAAAGTATGTAAACAATCAAATTGGAATGTTTTGTAATGTAATTAATTAATATGCCTCGTCAGTAAATTTTCTTTGTATACTACAGGTTTAATGTACAACTTGGTCCTTTGTATGATCTTATCAGAGAGGTCGACCTTCAGTTCCAAAGTCAATAGAACTTGGAGCAAAAATTATTGGGGGTATTTTAATTTAAAATTGTGTATGTGCGTTGATGGAGAAGAATTTGACCTAAAACGTGTTTTGATGCATTTAAAATAAAATATGTTCAGTAAAAGTACACTATAATTGGAATAATGTCAGCAGTGCCAGCTACAAATATGAACATTTGCATTTGCTTCGTGTATTTTATTTCAGTTTCATTATTAAAAATCTGCAACAACTTTATTAATTAAAATACACGTCCCGTTACTTGAGAAATATAGTCAAAGAAAGCAGTAACTCTGCTATATCCTACTGGTAAGCCTTGTTCGCACGAATTTCCACCAAAAGATACTATTCCAACTTGCATATAAAATGGAGTGCCATCCGGAGCGCTTTGTCGAAGGATAAGTGGACCACCACTGTCTCCTCTGCACGGGCTCACAGTTGTCTTTGATGCTGTGCAAATCTGGTTACCTGTTACAATTCCTTTGAAAATATGGCGACATGGCTGGTTTGACATAACTGCGATCGTAATGTTCTTCAGTTGGTAGTTAATACTGGGAGAAGCTGTGCATAAAGACACTCAATATTATAACAACTCCTAAAATTTTAATTAATCTTTTTTTAATAAAAAACTAACCATCTCCTGGCTTGCCCCATCCTGAAATGCGGACAATCTTTTGTCTGAAAGTATCTGAACTGTAGAATCTATTTGGTAAGCAAACTGGCCGGATTTTATCTGAAATCGTTGTATGCAACACAGTAAGAAGTAATTTATCACAGACTATCTCAATGACTAAATATGTACCCTTAAATCTTAGTGAAAACCTGTAAATTCAACACGCTCCGGTAGCCTCAAAATGGCAACATCAAAAGCAATTGTGTTAGGATTGTAGTGAGGATGTTGGAAGATTCCATCACGTGTGATGTTAAAAATTTTGCGACCTGGATCTGGATTTTTGAGACTGTTGGTTCCAACTACAGCCACAATCTTTTCAGCACTACAAAATACAAATCATAGTGTGTATAACAAATGTGTTGTGGACATGGTACAAGAAAATGCTTAATTACCTTACCCATCAGTACAATGAGCCTGCAAAGTTACAAAGAAGACAAGGTTGTTAAAATTAAAGTGCACATACTTTCAAAAATTGAAATATTAATAAGTAATGAAAAGAATCGTACAGCAGTCATGACGTGCACATTATCAATTAGGGAACCACCGCAAAACTGCTTTCCATCAATAAGAAGCGCTACCATCCAAGGGAATGCGCCCGCCGGGGCTTCACCGGGTCCAACGATTTTGTTGTCCAAGGAATCACGTTGCCCCTCAGCGCTGTAATATAGCGATAACGAAGTAGAAATTTTTGTGTCAACACCACGTTTTTGGCATTGTAACATGTTTATGTTTTATATAAATTTAAAACTTACACACTGCCGATCTGTCCTCTACGAATAGGAACAAAAGGGGGCAAATATTGTGGTCCAGATTGTGGGGCAACTGGACCCAAAACATGTCTAAGTGAATTTTCGGTAGAGGTGGTAGGCTGTGGCTGCTGGGGACCAACAATCGGATACTCAGGAAGGATTCCTGGCAATGAAGGTTTCTGAGTGCTTGAATCATCCATGGATAAAATTTCAGATTGCCCACAAACGCCATCAAATGGAGTTACAAAGTTTTCCTGAGCCTTTTCAGGGTCTGTTGGTCTTACCTAAATATTATATTGCATAAAGGGAATTGTAGTTTCAACACATTCTCATATTTTTATTTCAGCCATTTTCCACTGAAAACTCCCGTGAAAGTTACAATATTATTTTTCTTTGTAAAAATAGTAATCTGTATAAAATATTTCTCGTCTCCTTCTGAACAAAAACAAAACATTTCAAACGGAAATGCCAACAGTATCAAATAACACATCGTTGTAAATCATTTCCCTCTTAATAGGAAATTATTCCAGGAAGCTTACCAAGTATTGAAGCTTTAGCCCACGGAAGTTGAAAAGGGCAGAAGAACGGAATCGGATTCCCATTTTATTTTGCTTTGAAACAATTGTAAATGGTGTGCGGGAGTTGAGATCTCCGGCCATTCTAAGAAAAAGTAAAAAAAAAGATGAAAGAAAGGACAACAATAAAAAATAATTGCTTACATAAAATAGTAACCAAATACAATTGTCCTTTTAAAGTCTGGTACAAATGATGACTAAAATGTTTGTTTTTATGCTAAACATTTTTTCTGACGTTACAATTTTTTGTGAAAAATAAATAAAGCGAAAGCCACATTTAGTTATCATGTTACCTTTCAGCGTTTGTAAAGTTCCCATCCGTTGTAAATTGCACGTAGTCAAAATATGTGAAGAACCATGGCTGGGTATACAAGTCAAAAACTGTTGTTTCGATTCTCGTGCCTGGCTCACTCTAAAAATATATCGTACAAAGTAGTGCACAATAATAGATGATTATATCTTCAGCGAAACGAAGAACTTATAGGAAAAAATGCTTATGTCAAATCAGATTTTTAGCTTACCTCTAGATACCACTGGCAAGCTTGATTTCCAGGGTAGGCTCGTGGGTAATTGGGACTTAGAATGATTCCAAAGTCTCCAGCTTTCAAATCTGTTCTGTTTACACTGCATCCTATAAATAAAAAAATAAAACAACTTTACCATGTAATTTTTAATTGGCACAACCATAAATGAATTTTTTGCTGAAGAACCTGGAGTGGGATTAAAGTTGGAGGTGGCATTGAGCACCTCTACTTTAATACGACTTTGATCTTCTGAAATGATAATTTCTGGAGGTTTTATCTCTGGAAATCGAGGTGTAGCCTCAAGGAAAAGTTTAAAAATTCCGTCGTCGTTTGCCTATTGTAAAATAAAACAATCGAATTTTATTTAACTCTGCCCAGTTTTAATTCAAATAGTAAATTTTACTTGTAAAAACACGTACATTTGAAAGTTGGGCTACCCCAATAAAGGAGCACCACAAGACATGAAGATTGTGACCAAGCCATTATCGTTGAACAACTAATTGGTCACTGATACCAGTCAGAGGTTGGAGGATAATAGAAAGGTCAGTGCTCCTTCTCCTCAAAATAATTTTCTTTTCCAGTAGGTAAAGGTAAACTCCTGTACTTTTTAGTCATTAGGAGAATGCGTCATAATAAATTTATAGATATGACATTAATGAGGCTATTGACCTCCAGTGTTATATATATGTGAACATAGGAGACGTTACTTTCATAATCAGAAATTAAAATCAGACAAATTGGACTCGCTGTGTGGTTGATAATAAAGTGATGATAATGAATGATTATTTATCCTTTTCACTTTATTACCTCGATTGCAATTTGCAATGCATTTTTCCACCACCCTCAAAGTAGACGTCTTTTCATACCATACAGGACACATGCTATATGTATAACTCACATATGTACATACATCGATTCGTATATAAAATCGGCGATTAATTATATATTAAAACGAGACAATGGCAAGTGTACTTGTTCATTATTGTTGACTTTTTATTATAATGCAATATCTGTTTTGGTGAAAATTGTTCTCCACGACGAATATGTGAGTAGTGGGTGTCCGGAAGCACGAGCATTTATTTGAGTGGATTTGCTAGTATGTGAATTAACACTGAACATTCAGCAATCCCATTTCATTCCAAGAATATTAAATTTTGAAAATTTAAAAGTTGATAAGAAATTGAAATAATATCGTTGAATTTGTTGCATCAAATAACCACATTATCCGTCTTTTCATCAAATTGTATTTGGTAGAAGAGATAAGTTTGCTAATATCAAATATTACAGAACAGGATAGTGCAAATTAATTACATAAATCTTTACTCACGTAATTATCTAATGGTATTTTCAAAATTATGACCCTTGTCCAAGACTGTAAACATGACGTGGTTTTATGATTTAGTATTTTTTACTATTTTTAACGACTCTTTTATTCTAAAAGATTTTATATTGTACTAACAAGTATTTACAATTTATTAGTAATTACAGAAGCTTCCCTTGTCCAAGACTGTAAACATGACGTGGTTTTATGATTTAGTATTTTTTACTATTTTTAACGACTCTTTTATTCTAAAAGATTTTATATTGTACTAACAAGTATTTACAATTTATTAATAATTACAGAAGCTTTGCTGTTCGTTAGGCGGAGTATATTATATGGTATCGGTTCGTAAGAGCAGAAATCACATAGTCATCATCATATCCATCATCATCATCATCATATTGTTGGAATATATATTTTGTTATTTTTTTAATGTTTTTTTAAGTTTTTGCTTTCCCCAAAACACAACAAGAGTATGCTATAGAATATTATGTACTTAACATGTATGTAAAAGTAGATGAGTTTGCAACAGGTCTATTCTATGTTTTTTTTAAGTTTTTGCTTTCCCCAAAACACAACAAGAGTATGCTATAGAATATTATGTACTTAACATGTATGTAAAAGTAGATGAGTTTGCAACAGGTCTATTCTAGTACAATAGAATAATAATAATTATAATATGAGTACGTAAATGAAATTCCGATAATACTCATAATTTCACTACAATTTCAACTCAAAAATAATCGGCGAGTCTGGATGGTGGGCCTTGGGGCATGAAACCTGCTTCTAAGTCTGCGCTACCCTTCCCATCTACAGAATTCAACATTTTAGCCTTATTGGAATGGATGAGTCTTCGATAAAACCAAGTATCCAGAGGACCGTGAATAACAGGGAAAATAGTTTCTGGTTCCTCCAAATGATGAAGCATAATTGGTTTGGAATGAAGATGCTGTCCTTTTCCCATATCAGTAGCAGTCAGTGTAGAGCTGGTGCAGTCCTCGTCCATAGTACATGTGTCTAAATTTCAAAACAATATTTTAATTCTTAAAAAAATCAAAATTCTTATTTCTGAATACCAACCTGGTGTACAGCAAATTCCCAAAGCGGCGCACTGTCCATTTACAGGTCCAGTTTCCGCACTTCCATCACAGCTAGCTGCCGGATTATGACACAAGGAGGGGGAGTGAGTCTCTTGCTGACAAGCCGCCGTTATCGGGCTTCCAATCATGCAACCGAACTGGGGCGAACAGCAAATGTGCGGTCCGTAGCATCGGCCGCCCATACCAGGGGGTCCGCATTTTTCACACTTTCAAAACCAAAATCAACTGTTTAAATTTCGATATTGTAGCTTTTAAACTTTTGTCTTCATAAGATAGTACGTACCTGGTGGGTTTTCTCCTCCGACTCTGAGCGCTTTCCTCCTGGTGGACAGTTGGTAATAAAGCAACCAGACACAACGACCACAGTAAGGAGAAGCAATTGAAACACATGGAGAAGTGACACCATTCTACCTTGACACACCTCAAGTTTTTATATTAAAATCCCAACTGGTGTACGACTTTCTTTTAAATTTTGTAGTAGAAAAATTGAGAAATCTGGAAATTTAAAAAAATATCTAGTTTGATTCTCTCATTTGGTCAGAATTGTTTGGGGCACTATGAAACAGCACAAGTATAAGAAGATTTTAAGGGGTAGAGAACACGTTGAAAAGTTATTTGAGAGTGCAATTTATATTTGCAATAAATTTTGGTAATACGGTTGGGTTTTAAGAACACAACCTGTTGACGAGGCTGGAGCAAATGCGTGACTGCGAACTGTGAAAAGTCTCCTTCGTCTTATATGAAGTTATTTTCTCCAGTGTCAATCCTTGAAATGTATCCGATAATTTCTCACAGATGTTAAGATTTGGGGTTCCATTGGAGGATGTAAGGAGTGTAGTTCGTCATCCATTAGACAACGTTTTTATATGCAACGTACATGCTTGCTTTATTGTTATCGTTATCACAATATAAAAACTTGCGCAAAGCTTCACTCTATTCTTGAGTTTGCTATGATAAATCATGGTAGGGTTTCTGATGATGCCTTTAGTCCTGCCTTAGTTTTATGCCTGCAAACGCAGTCTTACTTGCTTCCATATTGACAAAGAGAAAAAGTCATTTATTATTTTACAGTATAAAATGGTGTCGCTGTCTGTCTTATACTTTTATAACTTGTGAAATGATGCAGTCCGATTTACGTATTTACAATAGCACTAAAGGTTAAATTCTAAAAATACCGTACACGTGCACAGGTAGTATTAATTCTGAAGTTACAGGGCTTGTCAAAGGTGGGTGGGAAATAATGAGCTGTCCTCTATTCTTAACATTATGATACCAGTGTCATTATAAATATATGTAATACTTTGTGTACGGTTAACCTTGGCAAAAAATAAGCATTTTTTGCATATATTATAAAAGGTGCATGGAAAGTAAATGACTGCCAAATACCGGGAGGTATCATGCATGAAGCTACATAGATAGGTACATGTTTTCAAATAGGAATGCCAGTTGAACTAAAAAAAATCCTTGAATTACTTCCGCTTGTTATTCATTAATGATATATAATCAGACATCGAATTTCATAAATCTGTATTTATTTATTAGTCTGTCCTACTCATAAAAATAATTGATTTGTTTACTTACTAATTTAATTACGAATTGTTCATAGAATAAATTGTGTCAAAAACTTGACTAGGTATTTCATAGGTATTTAGAAAAACTAGATCTTTTTGCTGCGTTACATAATGAATCAAACTAAAATAAAGTTGTTATTAATTTTATTTGACGTTATAAAAACCGAACAACGTATCATTTTAAATTAAGTTATACTACTGCACCCAATCTCCAGATAAAATACGGAAGCGCCCTCAATCTAAAACAATACTGATTTCTGTAACATTAAAAAGTAATTGCAAATAGCATTGCAGTAGAGTACAGGGAAGCGTCATAAAAAGTTGTAAAATACATTGTGTAATACACTGTGAAAAGACTGTGGTTAGCGTATAAAAAGAGATTTTTGCACTATTATTGCTGAATTTTTCANCAAATAGCATTGCAGTAGAGTACAGGGAAGCGTCATAAAAAGTTGTAAAATACATTGTGTAATACACTGTGAAAAGACTGTGGTTAGCGTATAAAAAGAGATTTTTGCACTATTATTGCTGAATTTTTCAAGGCGCATCTTGCCCCAGCAAATGGACTGGACTCTTGTCTTTTGTAACAAAAGAGAAATTATAAACTCCCAATTTGGGCATTTGAATTTTTCAACATGCTGAATTCTAAAACCCAAATCACGAAATCACACATCACACTCTGTTTTACTACTGGATAAAGCGCTTGCTTGCCACCAACGAGCGCCTCTGTTTACCAAAAAAAGAAGTCGCCCACGCCCACAACCAATGACTCACGGGGCCATTTACTAAACTTTTGTATTTTTTTCATTAGGCATATTCTTCATGGGTCAAATAAAGTTAAAAAAAACACAAATGGTAATAAAAATATGAGGAAGCATATTGTCCATTTTAGTTGTAGCTTTGCTTGATTATACCACAGTTGCATCGTCACAATATTCTTAAGATTATAAAATAGGCAATCTCTAGACTTATTATATTAGATTATGATCATTTTTCAGCAACGTTCCGGCTCCAGTAAAAACTTTGTCTGTGTATGACACTAATGCAGTATGTAGTAATATATATCGAAATAGTTCAGACTTGTTAGATTGTGTAGGTTTTTAAAAACTTACTTATCTTAAATTTATCTGTACGTCACTGTCTACAATAAAAAGGACTTTGTCTCCTCATTTCATGACATATTTTAAGGTACACAGCAGCACGCTTGTTTGTTTGTTGAAAGACATTTCCACTGTCAATTATCATTATTATTTTGACGAGGATCATTTGCTTCTTGGTATGCCATTGTTGTTCGCTCTCAAAAAGATGCAAGTAGCAAAAATAACATCTTTATAATGCTAAAAAAACGACTTGAATGAAACACACATTTTGCATTTTCTCGACTACGTGAGAAATGATAAAGCAGCTCTGTAAAATGTGTAATAGCTTTTACGAGTACTACGGTAGCGAGAGAAGCTGTAAGATAAGTCGAGCAGTAGGAAACTGTCTACTAATGCCTGCCTACACATCCTCCTATCTTTCTATATATCCGCCACAATCATGCAAAGCCAAGCAGATAAAAAACTGCGTGAGATGATGCAAATTATAAGAGCAAGACAGGGATCACAACAAGATTATATTACAAAGCTCACCAAAGAGGGCAAATCCTGCAGTTGACGAAATCGAAAATAAGGAGAGAGAAAAAAAATTATTATTATTTTTATTTTAACTTTCACATTTTCTTTGAAAAAGGTTGCACTTCCCAAGATACACTTTTTCAACAACACAATAATCTTTAACTTTGCAGCCTGCTGCTGGTATCCTTTAGTGCGAACGGCAATAGTACGCTGCTGTGTTACTGTGCAAAACATATTGAGATGATAAACAATAATTATGCTACCTGAATTATCACACCTCCATCAATGATGCAAATTGCTGCTTGTGAAAAATACATACCTAAAAGAGGAACAAACAAAAAATAAGATTCAAACTCTACGATATTTTCACTTTCGTTCATCATGATTTCTCAAATATAAAAACGTGCAACCACTGTCATGTCAAATTTTAAAATTGCTCCCTATTAGAATTATTGATTATTCCGTGAAAACAAGCAAAGTTGGAAGTTGCAACAATGCAATAATATAAAGCGTAAATAAAAAACTAATATTTTTCACATTATTGGCAAATTTTTATTTGATTTTAAACACGTTACAAAAAAATCCATAAGTTTTGAAAATACATAAATTTAAAATATTAAGTCGCTAGCCATAACTAAAACTATCTAAAAACTAATATAGCAAAACTTACATATTTACTAGCACAAATTATTATTATTATTATGTTCTTACACGTGTCTGCACAATAAACGACCAAGTTTTACCATATTTTATTTAAAAACTGTTGTCAGCAGACAGTGACAGTTCACCAGCGAGTACCCACAAAACATCACGTTACACATTTAGCATTCACGTACCTGTATTTACATTCATATAATTTTACTAATTAAATTAGTACCTACATGCACATTTTATACAACACCGTGCGTGGCAAGTAAAAATTGTGACAATTTATACAATAATGATTAACATTCATAAAAAATTACAAAGTACTGAACATGACAAGAATACTTTGGCTGGCTGCTTTATTACTTTTTTCGCTCCTTCTGCATTTCTTTTCTAGAACGGTATTTTCACCTCATTTTAAAAGTTTCTGCTAAAGAAAATTTCTAAAAGGAAAGCAGCGTAGAAAAAATATTAAGTTTTTTACATTCTTCTTTATTATTATTACCATGAAGCACACAGATGTACTGTAACAAGATTATGCATATTTATTTTTCTTGTTTGTCAAAGTAAACGTGTTTTGCTTCAAAAAAATAAGTGCACTTTAGTGTTTTTTCGTTTCGATCTCGGTTATAGTTCAACACGGATAGGCACATGAGTAAGTCTATTAACTCTGAGTATAGGATTAATCTCTAAATGAACAAAAAGGTCAACAAGAAAGCACAAAATGTTTTGCTTCATGCAGCCGTGAATGTAAAGAAAGTCGGTGACGCACAGGTGGTAAATCGGCTCAGGAAACAGATCCTCACAAAGCTTCTGAACCAATGAGTGGTTCGTTATGGAGTCGTAGATAGTGAGCGTGTCCCCAGGTTCAGGAACAGAGATTTCTTCGATTTTCAAATCATTTGAGCAATAAAGAGCAAACAGGGCACAAATCCCAACACCATCGCAAAGGTCGCGAATTTCACCCACATCTGGCAGATTCATCCAGCGATTAACTTTGTTGGGAGGCTGTAATAAATTGCATTTAAAAAGATATATAAACAAATTATTTTCTCTAAAAAACCAGTGTAAACTGCTTCATTTAACCTAATTAGAAAATTCATACCAGAAATGGAAAGGTAAAGTAATAAAATGAGAACAGGGCTTAAAGCAGTATTCCATGTTTATAAAAACAATGGTTCCTCTAACTCGTTTTATTACATAACAAGATAGTAGGTAATTACCTACTTGAGTGTAAAAAAGGTGAGAAAAAAATGCAAACAATGCAACTAAATTAAGGTGCTCATTTAAATGCAAAATCGATCACCTTCTTTTTTTTCTCGCCAATTTAAGCCGGTAAGTGTATGTAGGTATGTCATGTAACATGCATATCTATTGTGTACCTAATAATAATCAGTTAGTCAGTAAAAACAGTAATACCTATTCTTCGTCAATTCAAAAAATTATAATAATTATTATTCTAATTCAGTTTAGTTTCAGGGTACGTTTCAGTTTCAACAAGTTACCTAACAAAAATGCTGATGATGGTGTAGCGCTTGTTGACTAAATACTCATAATTATCATACTGTTTTTTATTGCCTATGCGTTTTAAACTAAAGCGACCACCAAGTATCAACGTATTACTTGTTCATGCACAACAGTATTACATTATCGTGACCCTTTTTGTCCATCTTGCCGTAGCCATCATCATAATAATTTTATTAATTATATCTAATAAAACGGTCGTTTCCGTTTTCCCACATCAAAACGATGTTGAAACATGTAGTCTCTAAAATGAATGAAAATGAATGAAAAATAAACTTAATGTTCAGAGAATAGGCACGTAATCAAAATTATAAAAGAACAAAAATAAGGAAGGACACCACCACCACCACCAGACACTCTAGCAAAAAAAACGTACATTGGCTACAGTACAACAATTGAATTGTGGTAAAATGGTAATTGAGTATTGACAAACATGAGAAAGTCATGTCATGAGTCATGACTTATGACATGCCATTACATTATCACCTTGCGTTTTACAAAGTCCATTATGCACTATTTAGTAACACATATATAAAACAGAACACTTTTTAATACTCTTTATCAATATTTTAATGTCTGTGCACTTCTTTCAAGTAAGTGGTATAATAATCAGTTTATTTAAATGCGTCTTATTATTATTATTATTATTACGTAACAAATGGGAGCAGTAGTGTGAGTCTAGGAAAGTGATATGTCTGCGTCAAACAAAAGTTTATTTATAAATACCTAGTCAATCGATATTCTATAATAAACAATCAAACAAGAGGGGAGGTGCGCCTACCTATTTTTTAAATGTTATCATATCATATCTTTTTCCAAGAATTAAAACCGTTCCAATGCTCCCATTTCTTTTACAATAATCATCATAAGCGGTGACCCAGCGTCATCAAAGTAACTCCACCCACCCATATATCACATCACACCAACTCAATCACATGCTTCACACGCGTAGAATCGTGTCAATTTCGGTAATAAAATTAAAGGAAGAGTAAGAATTTAGAGTCAGATTACTGAACTAAAAGCCATTATTACACTTTTCAATCTCTCGTGTCTATAAATAGATAAATACGGGTGGTGGATAGTAAAGCATACTTAAGTAAACAAACTTAAATGCTCAATATTTTACTAAATGTTTAGCTTACTATCGCATAGGTTTTTCTCTTGTGTAGATTTGTGAAACACTAGTATTTATTTACTTGAACCAAATGCTATATTGCAGTTGTCTATTTAACACAATAATAGTAGGTTTTAACACTACTAGTACAACAGAGTGCTTATATAGCTTCAAGCGATATATAGCGATTAAATGAGTTTTATGTTTGTACATTTTTGCACCTATCATTTAAAGCCATCTGCATCATCATCATCATCATTAATCGGAACATTGACATGGGTAATTCTAATTCTACAAACGTCACTGCTTGCAATTTTTTTTCTCTTTGCTTTATTGTCTGTGCTTAGGTACTCCATGCCGTTGCCTTTTCTGCAATGATAACTGATAACATTTTAACGATTATTCTACCACCACCAACAGCATCGCCCAACATCAATAATATAATATGCCACACACATATACAATATAACAATCAACTATAAAGTATCAAATATCAATATCACTCTCTTCTTCTTTCTTTTAATAATAATGTATATACCTATTTGCGTAGTAAGAGTAGCAGAAGCAAAAGTTTATGCTGCAATTATAGTAATTGTTTCCTTCCAAAAATAACACAGGTTTATGTATATGATGATGATGATGTCTATGTGGTTATGTTTATTATTACAAAAGTGTCGATTTTGCTACAAAACTTCAGTTGCGTTTATAATGGTGGTGGGGGATGTGCATGTTGTCAAACTTTCGTTTCTTTTTTTGGATTTAAAAGCTAAAGCTTTTCAGTGAAAAAATAATGAAATGCTAGAAAAGACAATAAAAATTTGTAAGACAATAAAGTAAAAAAAAATATTAAACTACCTAAGAAGAAATTATGGTGGAGGATGAAGTAACATACATAATAAGGTGGAGTGGAGTGAAGAGGGTGCATTGTAAATTTTGAAAAGTGCAATATAAAGAAATAGGATTAAAAGTAGAGACAGTCAAGTATTATCTTCATTTTGTAGCCACAATAATAATCATTTTTTTCAACATATTTTTTTACAAAAGAATTACTCACTAGAAGAAAAGTAATGAATAGGCGACGACGGTTGAGAATTAAGTGGACTTTGAAGAGGTCTCTTCTTTTTTTTAGATAAATTTGTTGATGTCCTTTGTCATGTCATCAACAGTATACTTGTTTGTTTAGCATGTACGTACGGTAAAAAGTTAAACTGATGATGACAAGAATGTAGCTCGCTATAAAATTGCCGGTGACATGTGTGTACAGAGGATAAGCACATAAAATGATTCATGATGGTACTCAAAAAACAAGATGTTGATGTGTCACTGTCATTATATTGCGTATGGATTTTGTTTGAGGACTTCTTTACGCAATCTTGAGTGTTTCCTTTTGTTTTTATTGAGTACTCAACAAAATCGTTTAGCTTTTCAGTGGAAAAAGAGGATAAAAATGACAACATGACATCCTTATATTTATGTAAAAAACACTATGACTTTGTCCATTCATAGAAAGTAAAAGTTGTCCCACTGAACTAAAAATATCAAAATATTACCTGACTTGCGAATTAAATAAGTAATACTGAACAAAAATGCGCTCCCTTCATATGTAATACAAATATACCTACATCAAAATATTTGAAATGCCTGAATGAAATAGGTTTTACTTTTGTATAATGATAGCTTGCTCTCTTTCAATTTATAAAGCAGATCTGATGATTTCTACGTATTACCTGTAGAAAACCTTCTCAACAACGTTTCTTAAAATTGCATCTTTGGTCCACAGTTTACAGAATATAATAATGGACGACTTTGGGATCACAGTCTCCTGATCCCGACACGATATCAAACAAAACCGTAGGATCATTCTTGTTTCATATTTATTATAGTATATTAAGTGTAGACATGTAAAATGGTTATGCAATCGACACCGTAACTTAGCATAGGTATTAGGCATTCATAAAAATTCAGTAGGTCAATTGAAAATACTTTCAAAGTCATCCCGTATTTGAAAATTCTGTCAAGTGCAGTTCAAAACTTTTATTTATTTTTTTCATTTAAAAAGGACATCCAATCTATTATAACTTTTGATGATCATCATGTATCACAATTGCTTGTTACGTATTGACCACTCCTTTCTTCTACACTAATAATAAATGCCATCATTTATTACCAACAGTGAACTCATTTTCTGAACTCATTTTCTAAGTGCACATACCATTAAAAAAGAGATCACAACAAGTTAAAATCTGCAATAAACATGCCACTATAGAGTTTATTTGTAACACGAAAGTTTGTTCTTTTTTTACATTCGCCAGTTTTATACAGTCAGTGACGACTCTATAATAGGGACGCCATGCATGATGGTAGGATGCAAAAAAAAGTCTCACAAATAAAAATTTGCTTTTTTTATCGTAAACAGAACAAGTGAGATGACGATGAGAATGATGACTAGAAAGCAAACATGAGTAAATAAAAATCGACATAAAATTACACCTCTCTCAACTAAAATGGTTTTGTTCGTTTTTAAAAGGAATCGTCTCTAAAATAGCCTATTGCATTGTCTGTCGTCAAGAAAGAAATAAGATGCAGATAAACAGAAGCACGCGCCCCTCTAAACCCAGATGGCAGACTGCTGCATTCATAGAAGTGATGAATTAGGCCAGTGCATTTCTAACAAAAACCAGAAAACTAGTGCACTGATGGTAGATGGAATAACGTTACATGAGTGCCCGATTCCCAGAGAATGTGCCACTGCATTTTTTAAAAAAATATCTTTAGATGTGCTGCACCTGTTCATTCTCCCGATCCGCCTGTCTGTGATGGTGGTGTGTGATAATAGTTGTGATGGTCAATAAAATGCCACCGCACATACCGTGCTTTATCAGCACTATTATTCATACAAATTTTAAATTTACAACCGTGAAAAGTATATAAACCCAAATAATAGAAAAGAAACCAGGCAAGTATACATGCAAATATTAGTATTGCAACAACAACAACGTCATGGTCATGGCCAGTCAGTTGCTATTTAGTGCTTTTAAGCATAAAATGAAGACAGGACAGGTGTGTGTTTGTGGACAGATACCATATTTATAAGTGTTTTAGCACCCCAATTGACGATGAATGAGGTATATGCTTGTTGTTTTTTGCAGTATTCAATTCTCCAATTCTAGTTCATGCGCATCATAAAAATATTTTTCTTCTATTGCAAATCCATTATTTGAACTAAACGATGCGTGTCAACATAAATGAATATGTGTACATATATAAACATAAATAAACAAACACGTCAATACAAAGAAACAAACTAACAAATACGCTAATGACGATTGACGATGGTAATAATATGTAGCAATAAATGTCACGCCAGACGCTTATTGCTACATGAATGATAAAAAGTCTACAATATATGTACATATATGCCTATACACTGATTTAAATCAACATTTTATAAAATAGGACAAAAAAAGGATACAGTAGTATAGATTTGTTGTGTATATTATTATTGTTTTAACCAAATCTTCTTACCAGCTGCTGCGGTGCATTGCTCAAAATGTAGGATTTTAGGGTAGTGACGGCTGTATTTATCCAGGTGATAACAAGACGCTCGGGTGAGTTGGTATCTGTTACAAAACGTACATAAAAAATTTAATCTACAAAGTGGATAATACTATTAATGTTGATTTTGTGTGGGTATTTAATTCACACAATTAGGTTCACATTTCCTGCCATCCGGTTTTGCAACAAGTCCACGCACCCACACTGTGATATTCCATTATAGAACCACCTACAATTTATGTTTTATATTCTGTGTACTTGCCTGGATCTATAGATCTGCCAAAACTCCTGAGCGTAGCAGCAATCCGATCCCGTCCCAAAATCTCTTTCGCATATAGCCCCATCATTGCTTCGATCAAGGCAATGTGAGCAGCCTAGAGATATTTTTTTGCAGGTAAAGCACAAACCAATACTAGCTTTAGATACATAGGCAATTTCAAATAACATTGTCATACTAATCATATGCAAATCATTCATAGCATGTCATAATAATCATAAAACACATAACGCAACAAGAACAGCAGCACTAGCTCATTAGCGACATTTTCATTTCATTTCCCTTTTTCCTTCTACTCAAGAAGCTCGAACGTTTCTTCTCTATTTTCCCCCTTTTGACAAGACGACACACAACAACAACACACAACTTTGAAGTCAAAATTCATTCGCGAATAAGACAAGTTACAAAGGAAAAAAATTATTTAGTTTGATTTTTTTATCTCTTTTAAAGATCATTCTTATCGTCATCGTCATCATTTGAAAAGTAAATAAAAGCAATGTGCCTTGCAGCATGTGGTCTTGTCATCTCCTTCTTTCTTCCTACTAGCTAGCTAGCTAGTCTTAAGAAGAACATGAACATTGTCTAGTATGTAAATAAATTACAAATTGTTATTATTATTTATTGTATAAAAAGCGGATATGAAATGAAAGTGCGTGTGTACAGAGCTATTCATTGTTAGAGAATTAGCACAGTAATAAAACGCGTAATATTAATACGTAAGATGAAAATTCTCAGTTACAAATTAGCAGCAAGTGATATTAAGAAAAGTGACGTTTTTTTCTTGAAAAGTGTAATCCAACAGAGAACAACTATATAAATATTATCATCATCTCCTCTTCTTTCCATCTTTATACTACATAAAAAATACGTATTTCAGGGGTTGTTCATAAACGCGATAGAAAAAATGCCATGCAAGAAATAAAATGAAAAAAAATAGAAATCTAATATTTTCTGCTTTTGAAAATGCAAATAATTGTAATAAAAATTAATATATTTTTTCTACTACTGTTTTGCTTTAGTATTTGTACTGCTGTGCTAATGTAAACAGACTCCTCCCATCATCATCATCATCATTTTCAACAAGAAAATTAAAATGCAATAATGTTGTTGATATAAAGTCAGTGTGTTATTTTGTTGTGCTACTATACTGACAGTGCGAATGGGCTTCTTTTGCCGGAGGGTTGTTTCCGTCAACTTCATATCAGATGGTTGGGCAATGTATATGCCGCGACGAGACAGGATCTTAATAATTTCCCAGTGTGTCAGGTTCTGGCTCAAGTGGTAATTATTCTGCTGACTTCTGTATAAAGAGTCCAGGGCCATACAGTATAACCGCCCGCTTACCAACCCTTTCACAATTTCATCACGCAACGAGTACTTTGTTGGCTTTCCCTTTAAAAAAATAAAATCGATGATGAACATTTTTTTGTAGCAAAGTGATTAAAAAGACATTAAGGGAATACATGTCACTTTTTATCGTGATGATATGATGGGCATTATTATTATTATGATGATGATGTCAGTGCTCACCTTCTTGGATTCCTTGAACGGATCTGGGATCTTGTCTTTGGGCACCGCGTGAGCAAATGACTTTGTGACTAGCCAACGCATCGATGCTTGCTTTTTTGCCTGAAAAAATGGGAGGTTAACAAAGTAGAACAGAAAGTAAGTAATCTATAATTTAATTTGCCTCTATCAATGGGATTGAGCTGTTCATGCACACACATTAAGCAATGTACCCATATGCAGCAGTTTTTTGGTTTATTTCACTTACCTCCCACCATGGCGCATGAAATTCTTTATGCCGTCTATTCAACCAAATGAACATTCTCTTTGTTCTATCCACCGTTCTATTTGGATCTGGGCAATTTTTCTTCATTTCTGACAACTCTTTCCAACACGTCGGGCACTCATCTCGCAACGCAGCTGGTAATGGATGGCCTTTCTTTGAGGATCCACCAGAACGTTTTTTACTTCCACTCCCTGGCGTTCCGTCAAGTTTCATATTTTGACTGTACAAGCTTTCCAGATCACTCCACCCCAGAGTGGCGTCAGGTGCAAGCCAACATTTTGGGTGGGAGTGCTGGCTATGACTGCTCATTCGACGGTTATTGCTATTATTCCCGTTCATGGAGGAAACAAGAAGATTGTCATCATCGTGTAAATTGAAATCCACTCGAGGACCACTTTTATTTGAGCCATTTGATGATGATACGCTTCCACTGTTCCCGACATTTCTTCCCTTTCCAATTACCACAGCATTGCCACCTGATGCTCCTCCGCCAGTTGCAGCTGCGGATTCTCCGTAAACAGAGTCTTCATTTGCTTCGTCAATAGTAAATAAATTTCCCGTTGACGTAGACGGCCCAAGTCCACCAAGGGGAATTATAGACACTGGGTTATTAGCTAGAGCAGCGCCATTGGACGCTGCATCGGATTGCCGAAGAAGCTGTGATCCTCCCCCTGCCTGTTTTTGCACTTGCATAGCTTGCTGCTGTTGCTGTGTTGAGGAGGAACGTAGTGCGCCAATTCTAGAGGCATTTTTTCCAGTTGAGGAAGAGGATGATGAAACACCAGAACTACTAGATATTTTTCTAGGGTCAGGTGCTTTACTCTTGCATTTAGAACTGCTTCCTCCACCACTTGATTTTTTACTTGGTTGATGATGAATGGGAATTAGGAGGGTGTCTTGCAGATGTTGATAACGTGGAGGTGACGGTCTCTTACAGTTTTTATCGGAACAAAAGCCATTATCCATTTCTTCGTCGTAGTCGACCTCATCAAACTCATCATCATCATAATCACCTTCGTGGAGATGACCAGCTTGGCTACATCCTTGCATATCGCAATTGCTACAGTCACAGTAATCCAGAATCACTGGTTTTCTTGAAGAGCCCATCATTTCCCTTTGATGCTGCCTTGCTTGAGCAGCTCGTTTTAGCGAGGCAGTGCGTCTGGCAGCAGCAGCTCTAATGCGACTGGATGTTCGTCGAACCAACAGCTTCGAAACGGAGGGTTTCGAGGCTCTTTGTTGAGATGGCGGGGGTGGTGGAGGAGGTAGATTTATAGTTGGATGACCTTGCTGTTTCACCTTTATTCTGCCTGGGTGGTGGTTCCCATTATC
>JAHZMT010000571.1:0-31221 GCA_027743785.1 Sinhomidia bicolor | reverse complement strand
TATTGCAACACCAATTTATTGAAGTTGATCTAAGCGTTTTTAGTCTACAACGAAATATTAGTGTCTAATTAACAGGTAAATGCACAGAGTCCCCGAGTCAAGAGTTTCACAGTATGTATGACTAATCACATACTATAGCAGATTTAATCGTTGGTTGCACAGATGCTCTATTTTATAGAACATCTTTGGTTGGTTGCATCGTTTTGTAAAGAATAATTTTGGAAAACATTTGCCGTGTTAGATAGGCCTATAACAAGTTTTAATTAATTGTAATATAATGTAGCTCCTATGAGTAGATCTGCATTTTTGATCACGTGTGAACTGCAATAAAAGCGATCAAAGAAATGCCAGTTCCAATCCAAATGACAACAAGTTTAAAAATGCGTATCCGGCTAAAGCTTTAAAAATTGTATGCATTATTAAGGTCAAACCAATAAACTTGATTGGAATTGCTGACACTGTCCCGTCAAAGGGACAGTCACTACCACAGACCTTCACTGTTATGTTATGTCACATTAATTGGTTAGGTGCACAAATACAACAACACTTATTGTTTAAACTGTTAAATAACTAAAAGTTGCCATAAATATAAAGTAATGTTATCCCACGACGCACCTATTCATGACCATACACAACAAAATATCTGTTCTTTTTACTTTGCCCCGTTGCACCTCATGTTGTTCAATGTTAAAATAAAATGAGTATATTCATTTGCTTCCTCATCACTGCACTGGAGTTCAATAGGTATAAAACCGGATACATATACATGCTCATTTTTATATCGAGAGTCCATAAAATAATGAACTACGAATAGATGTATGTATATTTATACCTATATCTAGATGATAACTGTAATCACTAATCACGTAAGCAAGAGGAAAAATGATACTATTTAACTTACTGGCCTACTTTGTATTACTCCGAGATAACCACTACAATTACTTATACGTTATTTTTTATTATTATTGCTCATTGTCAGTGCTCTTGTCATTTGGTCATCATTTGGAAAAAAAGTCTGCCTCTTACTCAAAGACAACATGCAATCTTCAATGATGTTTGAAAAAAGATTAATTAAAACGTGTTTCCACTCTTATTCCAGAAGATATCGGTGTACAAAATTTCGTGCGAGCGTCTGTCTCTCCACGCTCTCGTTTTCATTCGCAAAGTAAACAACAATGTAATTTATACTACCTTTTGAACATATGCACATGTAGGTTAGTAGACATTAAACATGTTCTATTGGATACCTACACTGGAATACCCAGATATGCTACAGTTACTATATTGGCATTTTGTTATGAATGGATGGATGGAAAAACAAAAAAATGCATACGTTACACATCACACCAATGGACTCTCATGTATCCAGTCATCAGTTGAAATTATTCGTGTTGATTTGTCTTGTTTGCTGACCAAACCAAATTTTATTTTAAATGTCAGCAACTTCATAACGTCTGCAGGGTGTAATACGGAGTCTTGCTTTGCTAAAAATATTATTTAAATGAGTAAAATAAAAACTGGTTTTGCCTTTGTCTTGAGCTGAGCTTCATTAACTATAGTTTGGTGATTTGGCTGGTACATTTTATGGACAAGTCGTGTTTTTCCATTACAACAGACTGTATGTTCGTTTCTTAGTACTTTTTCGTAAGCATGCGCTACTAGGTATTCAAGTTCAAGTTTGATTGTTATCTGCACGATATGGATGCAAATAATAAAACTCCGTTGCTCTTTTAGTGTGTTCCAGGAGTTTGACAAGAACAATTGCACTTGATTCACGGTGGCCAGCCATGGGATAAATTTTGTAGCAGTTGTCATCTTGCTTTGTTTTTCTTCATTAACGTTTTATTGGCCAGGAATCGCTACTAATTTTCATTGTTTGTATGCAAAATGTTTCTCACGTTGGGAGGTGCTTTTGCATTTTATCTACTGTGTGGTTTAGTTCCCTGCACTCCGAAATATCAAACTCCAGAAATTTTGACAGTGCCGAGGGACCGATCTGTACATGGAAGGAATTTGGAGTTGAGCAATGTTTCCCCGTTGGTTAAGACAAAGAGTGGTATGCTTGAAGGCTACCGTATGAAGTCCACAATGGGAAACGAGTTTTTCGCATTTGAAGGAGTTCCATTTGGAGAATCGACTGCTGGGTCGAGAAGATGGAAGGTAATGGAAGTTGTCAAAATATTGGGGCAGAGTGACTCGTCGGCATTAATATTCATTGTCTTTAGTGTGTCGCGAGTTTATTTTAGATCGTTAACACATTCTGTAGATTTTGCCATTTTAGACTAATCATTTGTCAGTGTAAATTATCACTGTTCATCAGTGCGTCTAAAGTTGCTACGTTCAGTAGGTAGTTTATTTGAAAAAGTAACTGAATATTTATTAGTTTGGTAAAATATTGAATTTTACATTCGTTCTGTTAAAACGCTCTTTGCCAGTTGAAAATCAGTATAAATACTGCACCAGTGCCTTACGCATGATTTTTAAAATACCACTTGTCATAGTTGTTCAAACTGAATAAATCGTCACTTGGTTTGTCAAGTGGAAGAATAAGTATTCTTTACCGGTGACATAATCTCCTCCCACAGCAGTTCATTTTTTAAATTTTAAGAGCCACCTGCTTGGCTTGGTCAAAGCTCATTACTCACTCAACTATGTACTTACCTATTTGTATATTTTATGCTTAAGCCATGCCCAAAATAATTTTACATCATTGCGTTTTGTGACAGCCTCCTGTCCCAAAACGTCCTTGGCACGGAGTACGACAAGCGAAGAAAACTGGATCTGACTGCACACAAATTGTAATACAGGTTTCAAAACTAATTTTAGCTATATTGTATTTCTCATAAATACCCGTCTTAAAGACTTTTCGTTTTCTACACAGAATCCAGTCAAACTCTTGGCTGTATATGGCTCTGAAGACTGTTTGTTTTTAAATGTTTATACACCTTCGGTAATAAAAAACTAAAATGAATTTTATGACAAATTGCATGTAACATAATCGTTTATCTGCATAATCGTGTATTTTATCATTCATTGTCCTATAGCTTCCATCTCCAATTGATACACTGAGAGATAAAAAGTTAGCTGTGGTAGTGTTCATTCATGGAGGGTAATTATCAAATTAGTTTTCATAAAATATTTAATGTTTACTTTTAATATTAATTAGATGGTAAGAAACAAACTAAATAATTGTGTTGATGTATTTTAAACAGCTCCTTCATTCTTGGCAGTGGTGAGTAGTAACATTCATGAAAAATGTACTATCCTACAAAAAACTTTGTTCATCGTGTCTTTTTTTATAATATGTTTTGGCAATTTGGTACTGTATACCAGGTTCCGAATATGGGCCAGCTTACCTACTAAACCGGAATGACATAATTTACGTCAACTTCAACTATCGACTAGGACCATTGGGTAACATTTCTTTGAAAGCATATAATACTCATAAAAACTTTGAGAATATTTTTATTTATCTCGTCCGTACACACTACATACCGGTTATTCCGATGCTAACAAAAACTTCAATTTTCCTAAAAATAGGCTTTATTAGCACAGGAGACGAAGCGCTGGCTGGAAACTACGGTTTAAAAGTAAATAGCTGCCTATATTTATTTCATTTATTATACTGGTTTGATTAGGCACCTACTTTATTTGGTATTACTATTACGCAATTACATATTATCTACTATCTACATATTTTAATAATAATAATAATTCCTATAGGACCAAGCATTAGCTTTGAAATGGGTATACGAAAATATTGAATTCTTTGGTGGCAACCCAAAAAATATATCTCTCTGGGGCAACTCTGCCGGTGCAGTCAGTGTAAACCTTCATCTCATTTCAAACAAAACACGAGACTATTTCACCACAGCATTTTCAAGCAGTGGGACAGCTTTTCAGAACTGGGCCGTGCAATCTAAAGAACGTATGAGACAGCTTACTGGTAACCTGGCAAGGCGGGTGGGATGTGCCCAGAAAGACAGCTTTGAACTAGTTCGTTGTTTAGAAAAGGTTGATTCAAACCTGTTGGTAGTTACACAACTACAACTATTTGTAAGTGTCTGATATCTGTGGTACAGAATTATAACTCATGTTGGTAGTTTTAGCAAAATGAGAAATGTAAAAGATTTTTTACGATATTTTCACTTATGCCAGGAATGGTTTCCACTTCCACCGATACTTTTTTCTCCGACTGTAGAACCAGACCATCCAGACGCATTTTTGACAATTTCTCCAGAGGAAGCATACAAGACGGGAAATGTGGCAAAGAAGCCCTATGCAATTGGCATGACTAAAGACGAAGGAAAATCCGTGATGCTCAGTAATTTTTTAAAAAAATTCAATACAGTATCAACGATTTTCATGCATTTGGCGATTATCGTTTTGATTTGATATAAATTACACAATTTTTCTCTTTATATTTAATTTATTATAGTTTTACTTCCCTTGATGAAAACGTTCCCACTAAGAGTGCTGTGGGACAAAATAGCTCCAGTGTATCTTCAATACAGAGACCTAGTTAATAATCCCGAAGAACTTACGGAAAAAATTTCAAAATTCTACTTCAATGGAAAAACGGCACGACAAGCAAACTTGAATGACTTTTCAGATGTGAGCGAATTGTACAATAATTTGGAAATTGCATATATTTTATGCAGTGTTTTTTCAGCCAAGCAACATTTCAAAATTTGTATTTTATTTTAACACACAGATGGTGACAGACAGATATCTTTCCGTTGGAATAATAAAAGGAATGCAGGCACACGCTTCTACAGGTGCACCCACGTACATGTACTATTTTTCGTTTTCCGATGGATTTCATAATTTGGCCAATATCATTGGATATAAGTCACCTGAGTTTGGTACGTGATTGTTTGCTTACTGAATACTGATGCTATATTTTATTTTACAAGTTAAATTTAATTAGAAACTTAATTTTTAAATCAACATATTTATTTTAGGTCCTTCACATACCGAGGTAAAGTCTTCATGCGCCTCTTATTATTATCTTTAAATATTTACATGTAAAATAAAAAGTTGCTCAGAATGACGGCAGTTGTATTTATAAACGGATTTGAATGACGTACAGTGTTAACTGGTTTATATTTATATTCCCACAGGACATGTTCTATTTCTTCAACAATTCCGCTCTTTATGACGGCCACAAACTCTCTGATCCAGATCACCAGCTCAGCAGTATCATTATAAATCTTATGGGTAATTTGGCGAAAACCCGGTAATTAATATACTACCTACCTATGTAACTATTATTTAATTTTATTTAGATAATAGCATGTTGTTTGTTGTAGTATTTAGTTTAATTTCCCCTTTTCACATTTTCTCAGGGAACCAACTTATACATCAGATAACGACGAGACGGTTCGATTGTGGAAACCTATAAATAACATTTCGAGATTCCAAGTGTTGCAATTAGACAAGAAAGTAGAGATGATTTCACTGCCTCCCAATGTGATTAATCGTGTAAAATTCTGGACCACTCTTAACTTACCTGATATGTCATTATGGAAGCCTTTAGACGAACCAACTCATTCAGATCAACATAATCTACAAATTCACACAAATCAAAATGAGAATACAATCTGATCTACAAATATGCTATAATGATTTTATGAGAAAAAACTTGAGTTATAGATTACATTCTGCAGTATTACATTCACAATATTCAATGTCTATACACTCTCTACGACCCAGTAATGTGCCATAACAAGTTGTTTTTCTTTGAAGTGATGATTGATATAAGTATGTATGTTGGATTTTAAAAGTATATCTTTGTTGTTTTGTTGTTATCTAGTTTAATGTACTTCCAGTATTTATTTGATTATATTATAATATATATATTTATATGAAAATATAATATATATAGCCATCCACATGTTATGTAATGCCAAACGAATGAGTAACTCTAATAAGTGGTTACTTTACTTTTTGACTGAATATTGTTATCTTCCTACTAACGAATAAAACTTGTTTGCTTCAAAAGTCAGCAACTTCTAAATAAAATTGTACCACTTTTTGCATTGAGTCAACATAAGACACAAATATAAAAACTTATTTATTATTAGAGAATTGAACGATGTTTGAGGACATTTTCTTGATATAACCGTAGTTTATTTGTCAACGTTTCGACACCTTACCTTCTGACAACTTATTTATTTTAACATACTTATTTTACATAAAAAGAAAAGTTTAAAGCGCTTAATAAGAGGTTTTAAAAGTATATAATGACAGATTTAGCTTTTCAGAAGAGAGTAAGCCATGAAATCACTGGTTACCGACTAAACGTTTTCAATTTAGGAAAAATCTAATTTTATGCACAATGTCATTATAGGAGCTAGCACACGATGACGTGCGTTTAATGATATGTTGACTATGATTCATAATAATAGGTGTATAAAATTGTTACCCAAATGTACAAGCTTGTTCACTGTTTATGACTCGAAAGAAAAGGAAAGTTTTAAAATGAACACAAATGTTCCTACCAAAACCTGTGGTAAATATGTAGTCTTGCAGATTGTAGGTAGAGCAATTTTTTGCAAAAAAAATAATTTAGTTTATCTCATACCTTTTGAAATGTAATTGTGCAACTTTGTTTTGATATTTTTTTGAGGTTTAAAAAAATTGCAAATCATATAACCAGAGTGCAATTAAAATGGTAAAGTAATCAATAACAGTGAGTGCAACGAAATGCCAATGATCGGTTTTGCGGTTTCGGTTTTTCTTAATTGTCGCGACACGGAT
Organism: Sinhomidia bicolor; assembly: GCA_027743785.1. Classification (NCBI taxonomy): domain Eukaryota; kingdom Metazoa; phylum Arthropoda; class Collembola; order Entomobryomorpha; family Entomobryidae; genus Sinhomidia; species Sinhomidia bicolor. The sequence continues at coordinate 24,459 of JAHZMT010000571.1, read as the reverse complement.
TGGTTGCAGTGATGGTGTTCAAAGGGTCACTGTATATTTTGAATTTACTTTGTGGTATCATTCCTTGTGAGCATAAATTCCAATATCCCGACACCAGCCCATTGGACTCTCAGCAAGATTTTAATAATAACCACGACGTGTCTGTCGACTACGAATCTGACAATGGAGCAGGAAATTTGTACAGGAATCTGGATTACAACAAGACTCATCCATTGGTCGTTAATACAACTACAGGAATGGTACAAGGATATTGGATGAGAGTGGTTGGAGGGCGTAAAATCAGAGCTTTCGAAGGTGCATGAAATGATACATTTTGTAAAACAAGCTTGTTCAAAATGTTCCAGTTTTTATATCGAGTATATTACTCTTACTTTATTCAGGAATTCCTTATGCGGAACCGCCAGTTGGATTTCAACGATTTCGGGTAAATTAATTATAGTTTAAGTGGATAGTTCCACTCAAAAAGGATCGTCTGGTCCAACTCTTTCAATTGTTTTGTTGTACAATTGTGCAGGCGCCATTACCTATAAAACCATGGAGTGGATTACTGCAAGCCAATCTTAAGGGTCCAAAATGTTTACAATACAATGATATCGCGTCATTAAATGTTATAGGCAGGTAATGTGCTAGATTACATTTTCAAAAGTAAAGTATTTAAAATATGATTTTAAACAATTCTTAACATTACAAATTTTGGATGTACATGACTGCTCGCCACATTAGTGAGAATTGTTTATTCTTAAACATCTACGTTAGAGCAGTAAGTACTATATACTAAACGATCATTTCAAATAAATTTGATATACAATATTTTACACACCACACTAATATTACTAACAATAAATTGTATTTGTTATACATATTTGAAAATGCAGCCATCTCAAAAACAGAACTCGACTAGAAAATATCCTGTTTTAATTTATCTTCATGGCGGGGGCTTCCTTACAGGTTCAGGTAGAAGAAGCATTTAACATTTTAAATCTCAATAAACTTGAAAATATTCACAAAGATGACTCGATGGAATTATTGTATGTAGGAAATGATTTTTGGACCATCCTACCTACTTCAGCGTGACATTGTTTTGGTCACCATAAATTATAGAGTTGGAGTTTTGGGTACGGTGTCATTTACTTTTTAAAATTATGAATGCGCTATATAAAGACTCAAATCAAATATATGAATGCGGTTAATAAAAAGTATAGCCTGATTGGATAATGTGGTTAAGTATTTAAATATACATGAAATTTTTAATGCAAACATGTACAGGTTTTATGAGCACAAATAATGAAGAAATCCCAGGTGAGACATTTGTTAAATATTCACACTTCCTGTATTTACAAAACAATAATTATTACTGTTTTTGATTTATTAACCGCTGTTTGTCACTATTATTATTCTTTTTGCAACTTATATAGGAAACGCAGGTAATACGATTAACTATGCACGCAAAGTGTATAAACTCGATGAATATTTAAAAAAATATTCTACTGTTGTAATATTTGCAATTCTGTCAAAATATTACTGTCGTCGTTATTATGACAGGTTTAAAAGACCAGGCAGAGGCGATTAACTGGGTACACAATAACATTGAAAGTTTCAGCGGAGACAAAGAAAAAATAATCTTACTTGGCCATGACAGTGGTGAATTATGGCATTTTTTAACGAGTTCAAAACATTACAACTTTTTGAAGATTTAAGCCTAAGCTTTTGACTTATGACTGTGACTGAAACTCTGTCACTTTCAGGTGGAGCTTGTGTTCATTTGCATATGATGTCGTTTATGGCAAGAGGAAAATTCATTGCTGGAATTAGTTATTAGTGGAACTGCTTTCAACCAGTGGGCATTGCACACTAAGAGTCAAGCATTAAATTTGACAAAAGCTCTTGCCAAAGCTGTTCACTGCCCTGTTCACGGAACTATCAAAAATATGGTTACTTGTTTAAGAAAGCAGCGTGGGTTTGATCTTACAAAAATGCAAATTTCATTTTTGGTATGAAGATTTATGATTCTAGTCTTCTAGTGCATGGCATCATATCTTTTTTTTAAAAAAAAGCAATTGCATATGAAGTTTACATCACAAGGGATTTTTTTCTCTCTTGATATTTAAAAGGATCAATGGCCCTTGACACTCTCTTTGTTCCGACCTGTCATTGAAGATGAATATCAAAGGGAGGAACCCTTTATAACGGAAATGCCAGAGGACGCTTACCGAAAAGGAATTGTAGATAAAATTCCGTGGATTTGTGGTCAAGCGGAAGACGAAGGATACACCTTTCTGCTTTGTAAGTGTTCAACGGACAAAAAATATGTATAGTAAATGAGAAAGCGGTTCAAACGCTTTAATGAAAAATCAATTTTAGCACACGTTGTACTCGGAACATTTGGAAATATTCGTAAACAATGGAGTTCTTTGGCTCCGGACTTTTTCAATTATTGAGGATCTGCCAATAGACAGGGATGAAACAACTAGACGGGTTAATTGGTTGTACTTTCGGCATGAAAATCCGACATCAGCTTCAATTAAAATTTATAGTGATGTAATCAGTTATTTATTTGACTACTAATCAGCACAATGTTTCTTAAACACGGTTCGAGTAACATTACATTTTATGACTTTATAGGCACTAGGTTCCAGATTGATATATACGGGAATTCATAAAGCCCTTCAAGCACACAGTCAGCATGCAGAAACGTATGCGTTCATGTTCGGATACAATGGCAAATACAATTTAGCAACGGCAACAGGAATAAAGTCTTCAGAATGGGGTAAATACAGATTACAAACGAATATCTCACAATGCCCCACCTGTCAACATACTTAACATCTCAGCTTTAATTGTTTTACTGCTTGTACTCAATAGCTGTGGGACATGGAGAAATTCTAGGTTACATTTTAAATAGCACTGACATGTATGCTGGATTTCAAAAGAATGACACCGAGCTGGTTCTATCGAAAATATTAGTCAATTTAGTATTCAACTTTGCTGATAAACAGTAACAAACTATTTTACTTATTTATTTTTTGCATTTCAAAAATGAACATGCATGTTTACAGACTGTTTTAAAATAAAAATTGATGGTATTATTTTTCCTTCAGAATTCCTGGATTTACCACTGAGGGCGGAGAACGTTACCACGTTTGGAATCCTGTAACTGACGCAAGAAATATTTCCTTCTTGCATATTGACAAGAAAATTAAAATGGTTCCAGAGCCTTATCTTCAGCAAATTTTATACTGGGAAAGTCTCGGCTTACCAGACAGTTTACCACTAGCAAACTTTTCAAGTGAAATACAAAATATTACTACAGACCCAGAAGCCAGCAAGGGTTTTGTCTCTACAGATATTAGCGTAACTGGAAACACTGTTCCGGATGACCTTGTACCTCCCATTGACTTAAATCCTGGTACATTTGAAAATGATAATTTTACTGTTACTTTTACCACAACTGACAAGTACCCTTCACTCACTACCTCCTCGCCACTGACAACTTCACCACTGGCAGAAAAAACTAGACCCTACGAGACTAACAATAAGAGAAGCACTCCCGCAACAACAACATCCACAACGCCAACAACCACCGCGATCGCCACTACCACCATTACAACAACAAAGAAACCCAAATTTAACAGATGGATAGCTCAAGATTTTGTCGACTTTGTACCTATGCCTCCTGATCCTCCACAAACTAGCAAATCAACTCCTGGAAGAGAACAACATCTGCACATTACAAATGCGCCTCCAACAACACCAACAACAACATCTTCTATTGCAAATATTTTTTCCAACTTGATTGACTCTGGTAATAATTATAATAAAAATCTTCCGCTTGGAGTATCCGTCCCAATCCTTCCAACAAAATTAACAGAGCTTATCACCATCACAAAGTCAAATCTGAATTTGTTGAGTGCAGCTAACGCCAACGCTATGTCAAATATGCAAAACATGATGTCTAGTTCAAATGAAAATGAAATAATGTGGACTGCGAGTAACACAAATCCTATCAAACCGTGGAAAAACAAGCTCAATAATAATAACTACCAAAGCATAATTTGCCTAATAAAAAATTTGTGCCGATAAATGAGGTGTTTTCCTGGTCTAAATATTTTGAAAAATTAACCAAAGTTATAGGAAGGAAGAAATTGAAATAAAATAAAGTTTTAGAAAGCTCCTACTTTAGTTTCGAGCATAAAAATACAAAGTAATGCATTAAGTACAATGAGTTTACATCATCATCTTTGGTTAACAATCCTACAATTTAATTTTACCACATCATACTGCATTGTTTCATTTTTTTAAAATCCTAACCGCGTAACCTGCATAACGTTATGCACCCTTCAAATTTTTTAGATAAAAAAATTTAAAAAATTGTAGATGGCTTAATTTGTAAAAGTTGTGGTTTAGTTTATGGTGGAGGCACATCTTTGACTGGTTTCACACTTCAAAGCGTCGATTAGTGTTCACCCCACATTTCCACAGGTAGGTTGTATGCTTGCTGTGTAATACGTTGTGCAAAATTTCTCTTGCATTGCATGTATATTTGTCGTTGATTGAGCACCAAGTTGACATTTTTTACATACGTTTATCAAAATTTCAAAACCAACTTTGGTATCATGATTTTATTTTAGATTTTGTCTGGACTGAATAACAAATTTTTTTGCCAAGATGGTTCAGGAAAATTTACAGTGTTATTTCAAATAGTCTTGTATAAATGGAAATTTATATTTCCCAAACGCACTCGAAATATCTACTTTTGAGCAAACTAAAATGGTACTGGTAACGTCTGTATTTTTGACGCAGCTGCTTTGCCTCCTTGGTATGAAGTTTAATACTGTTCTAAAAACTCGAAAATTTAGATTTTATAAATTTAAAAAAAGCAAATTTGATGTTGGTGTGCCATTGACTAAGCGAAAGGTTTATTTTACTGTAGTGCCATGTGATCCCCAATATCAACTTCCGGATACAAGACCCGTAGAGACTAAAGAAATAGAAAATGAATGGGCTGCTACTGACTTTTCACCTAAAACGGAGAAGGAGATGCAACAGACGATAGAAAATCTTCAGATTTCAGAACAACCTAGTAAAGGACATCAAAGTTTCATTGATGTACATCAACTCAACTCTGGGTTGACAACGTCTCTAATTTATTCCAAGGAATGTCTAGATGAACAACCGTACGTGTCCACAAACACTGGCATTGTTGAAGGATACAGAATTCAGGTTGTCGGAGGTCGTAAAATATGTGCCTTTGAAGGTAACAGCAGTTGTCAGTTTTTGCAGTTTTTTTGTGAAATTGTGAAATATATAGGTTTACTTTAGAAATAAATTTGTGCAACTTTTAGGAATACCTTTTGCGGAGGCCCCCATTGGGCATTTACGATTTCTGGTAAGTTTTAATCAATATTCGCATCCGTTTGAGTTACCTACATACCTATATTTAGAAGAAAAATTTGTTGTCAGTCCCCAGTTCCTAAATCTAAGTGGAAAGGAATTTTGAGAGCAACACAGTATGGACCACAGTGCTTACAGGCATGTTCTCAAAAATGATATTTACATGAGCATAAACTATGACAGTGTAATGCGAACAGTAGCAAATAATTGTTTAAAATTTCAGTACAACATCCCTCAAGCTTTTAGGACCGTGGGAGTTGAAGATTGTCTTACGTAGTTTTGCCGCAATTTCTAAATATCTGTTGCATGAATGTCATTTTTTGTAATAAAATATAGCATTGGAGTAGGACTTTTAAAGATAATATAAAATTTCAAATATTATATTGGGGAGTTGGACACAGATGCATAAAGTAAACTTTACGGTTAGTCACAGAATGCATGGGTTAATATTATGATATTATGTCACTTCCGTTATACTATTTGAATTAATCTTTCCAAGTCTGTTTTAACGTACGATCCACCAAGCTAGACAGACAGCATTAATATTTAAGCTACTGAAATTCATTAAATATTAACTAATTACAGAACTGTAACGCAATGCGTCAAACACGTCGAAAACGGTGCAGGAGAAAAATAATATATATGAAATGGCATTTTTGCACTAAATATTTTGAAATTGTCGCGAGAAACCGAAATACGTTTCCAATTTAGGCTTAATGTTTACAGTCCCTATATTGACCTTCACAAAAAACTTCCCGTAATTGTATTTATTCACGGAGGTAATTTAACATTTTAATGGTTTAACAAATTTGCTCTATACTTTTTAATCTGTATTCTATTTAAATATTTGACAGGTGGTTTCTTTTTTGGGTAAATAAAAATATTATTTAAAATTCAATTTTATTTTTAAAAATTAACTTTTGCGAATTCAATTTTTCAAGCTCATCTTCCACGTATGGTCCCGCATATTTTCTGCAAAAAGAAATAGTTCTCGTTACAATTCAGTACAGGTTGGTGGAAGCCAAAAATATTTCTCATTATATAAGTAATGTGTAGTTTAAAATCATAGAGGATAAACGTACTAAATTTACATTTATACTCTGTTTAAAATGCTTGCTTAAAATGAACCAGAAATAGTTGAATATAATTTTTAAATATTTTGGGGCAGACTTGGAGTTTTAGGATTTTTGAGTACGGCCGATAATGTGGTACCAGGTATGTTGGATTAATTAACAGCATTTATTTTCATACAAAATTTTAGTGCTAATAAATTTTATGTTCTCTTTTAATCACTCAAAGGAAATGCAGGTATGGTTTTTTCAATGTTACATCAAATTAAAATTGAATCCAGACAGAGTTTGCAATCATCGTACAAATTACAGGACTGAAGGATCAGGCATTGGCTTTAAAGTGGGTTCATGAAAATATCGAACAGTTTGGAGGTGATAGGTAATGTTTTGGATTATCTTTACCTGTACATTTTAGAAAACTTCATGTTTTTTCTTCAATTAAAAGTATACGCATTTTAAACAGATTTCGTGTTACAATCATGGGTCAATCGGCTGGTAAGAAAGTGGTTCCCAATTTTTTAAATTTGAAATTTTTGAATCATTTAAAAAGTTTTCATCATTATTATATTGTCATATTTTACAGGTTCTGCGGCAGTTCATTTTCATATGCTATCTCATTCAACGCGTAAATATTTCCAAAGTGCAGTGTCCCTTAGTGGAACAGCATTTAACTATTGGTCAATATTTGATCTTCAACAAACACGAAATTTAACAAACACTGTTGCAAAAAGCGTAGACTGTCCGACTGAGGACTCCATACAACTTGTAGAGTGTCTTCGAAAAATTAATCCTGTGCATTTAGTGGCACAAACACCTAAATTTCTTGTAACAAACTTTATTCTTCTTCTTCAGATATTAAATGTAAATTTTTATATTATTTGCTTCAGTAGAACTGATAATTATTATAAAAATTGAATTTGCTTCAGGATGACTGGCCCTATCCCTCAAACGCATTTAGACCCAATATAGAAGTTGTAGATGGAAATCCGGATCCATTTCTTACCGACTTTCCAGAGAACATTTACCGAAGAAATGAAGTTGCGAATGTGCCATGGATAGTGACCACAGTCAGCGGAGAAGGATATGCTTTCCTGCTTTGTAAATGCGTTCTCGTGTTCTATATTATTGTGCCTTTTAAATTTGATTATGAACATTGTAATAATGAGCTTTTATGTTAAATATTTTGTCAGTTCCATTTTTATCAAAAAGCATACCCACACTTCAACGGAATTGGTATGATTTGGCGATTGATTTGGTGGATGCTGATAATCTAGATGTCGACCAAGCACGTATTCTTAAAAGGCTAAACCGCTTCTACTTTAAAACTGTACCGCCGGAAAAGGCATCTGTGCACAAATTTGCACGGGTATTTATTTGTATAATACATTTACTTTCTACAAATTATTTTCTGTTATTGTCAAAATGTATCTTTAATGATGATATAAATTTGAATACAGATTGTAACAGACCGAATGTTTCTCAGTGGAATATACGAAGCTGCAAGCGCTCATGCTCAAGTAGCTCCAACATATTCGTATGTATTTGATCATAATGGACAATACAATATGATTGTTAACTACGGATATCCAAGTTCGGAATGGGGTATTTAATATATGAAAGGAAAAATAATTAAAGTGCTTAATTAATTTAATACATAGTTTTAAATAGAATAGAATTTTTAAAATTGTAATGACTCTTTATATTGCAGGTGTTGCTCACGGGGAAGGTAGCGACATATTTATGGTAAAAACTAGCTGCGACTTCAAAAATAGTATTTTTTTAAAAATATCTAATTTGTGTATTTCAGATGTATTTTACATGTTCAACGCAACAAGAATATACTCTGGATTTCAGCAAGGAGATATTGAATACGACATTAGTCGAACTCTTGTCAACTTGATCTCGAACTTTGCAGGAAAGGGGTAAAAACTCATTTTTCTATGTTATTCAAAAAAACTTGTACCTTCAATGTATTGATATTTTTTAAAATGTATGCATCCCTAATTCGTAGTGCTCCGGTATTCACAACTGACAAGGGCGAAGATATTGAAATTTGGCATCCTCATCAAGACTCAAACAATCTCAACTTTCTTGGAATATCAAAATACATTGGTATGATTGGGGATCCCTTCAAAAAGCGCATAAAGTTTTGGAGAAACATGGGACTACCCGACACGCCTTCAAATGTAATAGTTGGAGGGTGATTTTCCAAGTTCCTAGGGAAATGTTAGTGCATAAATATACATAACAACTAGACGGAAATCGAGAAAATTTCTTCGCCAACAACGTGAAGGGTGTCTGAAATGAATTTAGGTTGTTCATTATTTTCCAAAATAATCGAAAGAAAACAAAAAGAGAAAATATAGTAATTTGCTTTCAAAAAATAATTTAAAAACTTGAGAAATGAGAAAAACATTTTAATAAAGCAAAGAAAACTTTAATGAGTTTGTATCATTTTAAGTATACTGCATAAATAAACGATTCTAAAAGTAGTTTGTTGTTTCAGTTCTGTGCTCTGTGTTTTAAAAAACTATTTTTGGTCTTATAATTTTTTCCATTGGTCAATATGGGTCGTACCAAGAAGGCACAGGACACAAAACCTCAGCCGGATTGGATATTCAATATCGAAATTGAGTGTAAAAAAATATTTAAAAAAAACAATTCCGAAAATCAAAATTTTATTAACAATACGATTTACATTTTGGAATGCTCTAATTTCCATAACCAGTACCAAATCAAGGCAAGCCCCCGATTGCATTTCTCTCTGGCCTTGAACGTACTTATTTTCCTGAAGATAGTGGGTTTAGCAAATTTTCATTAGTATACCAGACTCCCGGTTTAGAAGATGATAGTCCACCGTGTACGTTTAGTCCTCAGTCCTTTCTGTTGACCAAACCCATCAGCAATAAAGGTTACGGTATTGGAGGACTCAGTGGGTCAAGATTTCCTCTGCTAAGTACACCGAATAAAACGTCACCAGACAAATACCAACCTGAACTAACAAAGGCGTTGTTGCACCCTAAAAGAACACCTGTCCCACATGACGAGGATATTTATCGCTTATCCCCACAAGAGCCATTATCATTGAAACGACGACGAAATTTGCAATTTCAACGGCATTTACAATGCTCCGTCTCGTTCGGAACGTACAGAAACACGCCAAAGCTTGGGAAACCCCCAGAGTTTAATACTGCAGGGTACTTACACATGGATTGCTTTATTGTAAAATTAATTGTCATTACAAAAACATTATCTAAGATAATAATGACTACTGTTACTTTTTTAAAAAATAGGGTAGGATCTTATAATGTAGCTTTCAAGGCAAATTCGAAACGTGAATTTACTTCTTCTTTTGGTCGATCACCGCTTATTCATAGACCAGCCACGCAAGTGCAATGTGTATTTGACAAACAGGAAAAATGCATTGAATGCGGTGAGATTCTTTACATTGCCGACTTTTATCGTACACGATTTTCCGTAAAAGTTCCCTGGCCGGAAACCAGACAAATAGAACATTTAGGACAGGATTTTCCTCGGGGAATGAGCCACGTGAATCTTTGTAAGTTTTGCTACTACCACGCATCCCAGGGAAAGAGTGTAAACTGGCCAAAGAATAAACTACGTTGGTTATTTAGAAAAACCAGAACGTGCTCTTTTATGCATGAACATCAAAAAATATCTCAAGTTATTACACGAGCACATTGCTCAACACTCAAAAGGCTGCATCGTAAAGAAGCTGTTTTATCAAAATATTATGATGACCGGGTGGAAGAGTCAATAAATGCAGAATACTATAATTAGAATCCAAAAAATAACTTTGTTTTTTTATGTTGAACTTGAGCTAAGCACGAGAAACTAATGAATAAGTAGAGAATAAAAACGCATTTGCTACCTATACTAATTTTTTGAATTTCAAGTGGTCAATAATAATAATAATAACTTTACTTGCGTACATAGCTGTAATTTGGAGTGGGAATTAACATTAAAACAGTCATTAATATTGTGGATCAGGCCATCTTTAGTGATTAAATCTATAATGAAATCATATACGAAAGAAAAAAATATGCGATTTATAATTTATGTAATATGTACTATCAAAGAAGAACCGAATTACAGCAGTCGATGATATAAGTTTACATTTATAGTCCATTGACTTTTGATAATATAATAGATAGCTTGCAGAGATACATCAACAAAGCGTGTACGACCTTTCATGTGCATGCAGTACAAAAATTAAAAAGCAATTTCATAGTTCATGGAAAATCAAAGCCCTGGATTGTATGGGCATTTACCCTCTTCAAATGTTGTGACGGAGGAGCGTGCGAACCATTATTGTTGCGTCAATAATACCAAAATGAAAAGCAATTTCTTTTAAATTGGTTTTACAAAATAATGTTTGCTATATAAAAAGATGCGACCGAGATGCAAGTTTTTGCAGAAATAATTTTGTTCCCAATTCTTGAACGCATCAAAAAAATACTCTTGTCAAATACATAATTCGCCAAAAAATGCCCCTTATAGCACCAGCTTTCATAGTGAATATTTTGTGCGCTATTTTTACTTGTAAAACTAGCCAAGTCAACATGGAAGTTGGAACGGTTACTGCAAAGGTGGCAGGTATAATTCCTGTGAGGTTTTTTACAGCTCCTAGGTTAGAAGTTAACACACATGTTCAAAAGCCAACTTTACATTTTTATCCAAACAAGGTAATTTATATTTTTATATTGCTAGTATTAAAACCATTAAGTTAAATTTTACATTATTATATTATTATGATAGGTATTCGGAATGAATCCACCTTCTATAAGGTCCAGAAGTTCGTACGATCGACGGTAAATAATGGAGACTGTTCAATGCAACGATCTACAATGTAAAGATGGCTGGTTCAATGTTCAAATTTTACATTAAATGAAAAGTATCATGAAAATGCGCATCTAACATAGAAAAAATTATTTACGCGTGTTCTGTGAATAAACTGACGAAATTTAATAGCAGAGAAAATTATTGTGAATGAATTAAAGTTAAAAATATTTAAAAATGAATTCAACAGATGAAATTGTACGTAACAAAAGTTTGTCAAAATAAACTTGTTGAAACCTTGAATTAATTATTTAGTATTAGCCTTGTTTTGCTCCTTCATGTTACCGGCACTTGTGACATTTTGCATCATGCCAGCCATCGCCTTTCAAATGTCGAACTGGTGACAATTGGGCGTTTTTTAAATTGTTTGTCTTCGTTACTCAAGCTCTATCAAGGACTTTAAAAAATGAAGCACAGTCAAAAAATATGTATGCTTGCATTTTAAATTGCAAATTAAGAAATTTCTCCTGCATTAGAATAACATTGCTGTGTTTTTATAGATCCCTAGTTCATTTAAAGATTATTTTCTTAACACCGAAATCTTAAGTAATTATTATCGTTTCCAACTGAAAATAAATTGGTACATACAATGGGTAATGAGTTTGAGTGACGGATGACTTGCATTTTCATGCCATTATTTATTCCATCATATTTTTTCTATTTGCCTAATTAATATTCACACAACACTAAATATAGAATTCATTCGCAAACACCAAGTCACAAGTCCATGTATAAGTAATAAGAATAAGAAAAATGTGTTTGTTTTCAAATTATGTTTCATAATAAATTACAAGATCATCTCGTCATTCCTTTTGCGACAATGTGTCGCTCAATAGGGCATGCAACAAGGTGATAGGTGTAAATTGTGTAAAGTATGTACTCCTGAAGTAAATGGAAGCCTCATTTAGTCAACACTACCCCAGCAGCAGATTCGATGCTACTTCAGTACTTACCTGACCGTTTGTGCGTTTTAATCCCTCTTTTTATAGCGTTCCCTCGTACCTCTATAAACTTTTTGATAATAACAACTTATAGTTGACATCAAAACAAAGGTAGTTTTATAGCATGCATTATGTAAAATAAATAATCAGAGAGAAGCGAATGTTGGTTGAAAAAACCATTACGCCATTTCGTTTTATGTTATGTGCTGGCGAATAAAATTCTTCATAAAACTTTATTCCATGAAATCATAAGTGGTTACAAAAATGGGAAATTTTAAGTTTCTATATTGCCCCTTGTTCTACATCACAGCATTACGCAACACAGGTGTTTGGAAGTTAAGTATCAAGAACTATTAAAGCATTTCTAGCTGTTTTTGTTGGTCATGGCACATGGACAAAGTAAAGAGTAAAGTTTTCAATAGATGATGTTTTGATGATGATGATGATGATAAAACATCAGAACTTTTGTTCTTCAATATAAACTCAATGTTGGCAGTCATTAATTATTCGCTTAAAAGCATTTGTTGTGTTGTACCTTGCTTGCTATGTATTCACTTATACATGGACAGTAAGGGGATTAGAGGAATAACTAATTAGGAGCATCTTTAAGCCTGACCTAACCAAACAAATTCTCACACAAAAGAACTATACAACTTAGTTAGTACCTGCGCGATTTAGTAAAAAAGAGAAATGAAATCATTAAGGTATGACATAATAAAAAGCTTTTATAACGTTGTGTTTTTCGTTTCCAGCTAATTCCCTGACAGAACGCGGAGCTCTGTTATTATCTTTCATTATTTCTTTCTGGTACATAGTAATGCCGTGGGTCTAATGAAGAACGGTTTGATTCACAACTTGGTAAAAGTATATAAAGTTCCAAGAAGCTTTCCTCCACTACTACGATTAACGTAAAGATTTATAGAACTACACCTACCTTTGTTTAGCAAATTACAGTTTTTCGCTTCATGGTCGTACGTAACCTAACCTAACACAATTTAGCTGATGATGAAGAAGCAGGTAACGTAGCCGAGCTCAAGTTTGAAGCAACAAGGAAAAATGAGCACTACACCTCTTACAGCACATAATAATACAAGAGATGCGTTTTAACGAAACATAAGTAGTAGTTCATGTTGGGCAGCAATTTTTTTTCAAATGTTACAAACACTCTCACTTTTCGGTCCAGTAAACAAGTGTGAACATAAACGAAAAGAACGAAACGATATTATGATATGAAATATAATGGATGATAAAACTTTTGTAAAAATTTGCGCAGAACCTTCATTAAATAATTAGTTTCAAACAATGGAGTATGTTATTTTCTATTCCATCGTAAAAGAAAAGACAAAACCATCTAAAAAAGAGTATTATTTCTGCATATACCACCCACATTTATAAGCATAACTATTTTATTATTTAGGTAGTTTTGTAAAAAGAAATAAAGATATTATATTATCATGCAAACTGCTAATAAAAATTATCATGTTCTTTTCGTAGCTCCTCAAAATTAATCATTTCCATTTTAAAAATTTAAAGACAATGCTTGCATGTACGCATTCTTTAGCAATTTTATTTTCTCAACAAAAATATGACAGATGTTTTTTTAAAAAACTACGTGTACAGTAAACCACACGTTTGTTTGCTATTTTTATTTGTTACAATTTCCAAATAGAAGGAAGCACATTTTAACATAAAAATGTGTGCCAGGCATTATCATTATCACCGTGTTACTGAACCGTGCCTCCGTAATGGTGTATATACCACCAATTAATTTTATTAAAACACCTGCCTAGATTTTTTATGTAAAAGGGTTTAGTTTTATGAGTCTTGCATACAACATTAAAAATAATGACAAGGTGGTATCACACAATTTATTGCTACCTAGGTCTAGGAGCAATCATCTTTTTTTAAAAAAAAAAGCAATACAACTACTAACGTAGCGAAGATGGTGGTGATGACTGGTGACATTGACGCTATAATAATAATTGCTGTACTGTTTTTAATGCAGAAAGAATGCTACTCTGCGCAAACAGCAACGCGCTCATATTTATGTGTAAACTTTGACTAGAAGGTTTAAAAATACAAATCTTTTAATAATCTCTCACGTGTGCACACTATGTATTTATTTATTAATTCATTCCGTATCATTATTGTGTTTTATGCGTAAGTTTCATTTAGTCTTCATTTAATCACGTATATAATATATTATGCACTCTATGTTGATGGGGAATGGGAATGGTTCCTTTTGATGATTTCTGTGAACATCTACAAATGCTCATCTCTCTATGAAGCAACGCACCGTGGTTTTATTCCTTTACTCTTTTTGATTCGATGGTTCATATAATCTGATTAAACAAAGAAGTAAACCTGGTTTTATATACTCATTTTTAAACCTTATTTTTCTGCTCAACTGCATGTAACATTCAAGTGCAAAACAACTTAAGCTTATATACACCGTTTTTTTGTCAAAAGGAAAACAATTTGGATTTGGAACAGCGATGGCCTGACCGGTTTTTATTCTTATGATAAGTGTCTACAATAAATTATATTGCTCACGTCACGTCTTTCTTATTGTTATCCAAGAAAACGCAAGTCAGACTTGCGAAACCGGGCAATGTTGTTGTGTTTAGGAAGTTTGGATTCATTTAGTTTAGGTTCTTGAGCCGTTTCACTCAGCTTGACAAGATGCTAGTGACAACTTATTTAGTGAATTTGTTATGTGCAGTGGTAGAGTGTCGTGGACGAATGCCTCCACCGGAAGCATTTATAGCTGAGTACACACCCGCACCGTTTAACTTGGAAGGAATTCGGCGTACAAATATTTTTTTGAATGATACTACTCATGACTTAAGGATAAATGCTGCCAAAAAGTTGGACGACGATCGCCAGAACCCGTCTAGAAGAAAACGTGTGTTTCCCTTTTTTACATCTGCAATCGGCCTGTTTGATTTTGATAATGATAACAATTCATCTGGACAAAATCCAACATCAAATACCTTCAAGTCTAGCATGGATCAAGCAGTAAATGCAATTCCCAACCTGTTTACATCTGTGACAAGAATCATGCAGAATGGAAATAATTTAGAGAATGGTGGTGGCTTCAATTTTCGAATGGGTAGAAAGATTAGTAACAATGGAGTGGGAAGAAATGCACATGGCGATCAATTACCAGTAGTGCTTTTAAAACATGGAGGTGGAGTAGAGGGCTATTATATGGGAACCATGAGTGGAAGAAAGATTTCGGCTTACGAAGGCATCCAGTATGCAGAACATCCAACTGGAAACAACAGATTTAAGGTATGAAGATATCTGTTCTTTTGTATTGCATCATGACCATTTTCAAGACTTTCAACAAACTTTTGATACAATCTCAAGTAGCCCCCTGTTCCAGTGAAGCCCTGGAAAGGCATAAAAAGTGCACAAAAACATGGCAGTACGTGCTTGCAAACACATCCTGTGTATTTGTTTCGTGTGACAGGTACATAATCCTTTCTCATTCGTCTTACATATTTTTAATTTTTGGAGCACTACACACTGACAATAAATTTTGAAAAGATTTACATACTTAGAATAATATGAAATGTTTTATGTCGCAACAGGAGACGAACGGTGCTTGTATTTAAACGTATATTCGCCTTTGGTATGTTTCCAAAATTTCTTTTTCTAATTTAATTTTAATTTCAAAAATAAAAAAATGGAGATTTGTAAGCAAATTTTAACATTGTGAAACTAATCAAATTGTCAAACAAAGTGTGCTTGTTACCTAATACTTTGTGAGTGTAGCTGTCAAAATAGCGGTAGCCGAGCCGAAAAAAATTAACATGCAATACAGACAACATATCCATTCATGTAATTCACTTTGTAAGTTATATTGTTATCCAAGTTGACTGTCATAACGTTATTAGTGTTTTTGTAATGACAAGGACAGGGCGACAACGACCCATTTAAACCACCTTCAAGATTATGTAAACTGTATCGCAAAATTTCTCACGGGTAGTGCATGCTTATATCACATCACCGTGTAATTATATGCAATACACTTAAAACTTCAAAACAATCAAGTAACATGGTTTGCTAGTATTTCCTCATGAAAATAGATAATGGGTACTGATGTGGCAATCTGCTGCATTTTGAACAAAATGGAATAATTATCATTTTTATTTGAAAATTAGTAATTCGCAACTACAATTTTTTAGAATAGATAATTATAATTTATAGTTAATCTGCCATTTTAATTGCGCTCCTAACATTGAATTTACTTTAGAATCCATGAAGAGTACATTTAGATAATATACTTGCGTGCAGAATCAACTTTGTTTTAGTTTTTTTGCAATTTAGTAAGATTTAATGTGTGATTGTTTTAATTGAAGATACCATACAAAAACAACGATAGGTTGTTCCCAGTTTTAATTTACATCCATGGGGGATCATTTATGTATGGAAGTGGCAGGTAAACTTGAAAAATTGTGCGTATGAAAACATCCTGCAATAAAAATATGATTACCTATTATTTTAAATTTTTTATTACAGTGAGTATGGTCCTGCTTATCTTTTAAGTGAAAATGACGTAATTTTGGTAACTTTTAATTATCGGTAAGTGGAGGCTACGCAGAATAATTGACTTATTTTGATTGACGTCACCATTGCTTAATCTCAATATTTGTAGACTGGGTGTGTTAGGATTTCTTAATACTGAAGATTCCACAATTTCTGCAAACAATGGCTTGAAAGATCAAGCGTTGGTGATCGAGTGGGTTCATGATAACATTAGAAGCTTTGGCGGAGATCCTAATTCGGTGACAATAATGGGGCAGTCAGCAGGAGGTTAATAAATAGTATTTTTACGTTTGTTTGAAAGCTGACATTTCACTGGAGGCGGAAAGAGTAAAAACGGTTTTTTATAAACAGGAGTTTCAGCACACCTTCACTTGGTAGCAAACAAAGTCACCAAATACTTCAACAGTGGAATCAGCTTGTCTGGTACTGGCTTTGGTTTCTGGCCTGTGCTTACCAAGGGAAGATCACTGAGGCTGACAAAGTCCTTAGCTAAGCGGTTACACTGCCCTTCCAGGTCTTCAGTGGAGATGATTCGCTGCATGAGAGGAATTAATGGCTCTTGGATAATTATGACACAATTGCATTTATTTGTGAGAAAATATTTCAAATCCCAAAAAATCTTTTATGAAAATCATTAATTTGAAACATGCCAGGAAAGTAATGAGAAAACTAACTTTAGCAAAACAATTCATTTAGGATTGGGTACCATTTCATCCTTTAGTGTTATTTGCTCCCGTGGTGGAGCCTGCAGGTCCTGATGCATATCTAACAAGCTGGCCTGCAGATGCTTATGCAAATAAAAAAATTGAACGCAAACCTTGGATCTTTGGCCAAACCAAAAAAGAGGGTCATTTTGAAACATATTGTACGCATGTGTTGAAATATTTTGAACCAAATAAGTAGTGAATAGCAGCACTAAATTTTTGAATTTCTCTTAATTTACAAAAATAATTACTTGTACTACTTACAGTGCTGAAACTATTTATGCAAACACCTTCCCTGGCGTTGAATGGTAAAAAGAGACTTCCGATGCTGCTTGATTACGACTATTACACAGAAGAACCGACTACCACCCAGATAACTGAATCTTTAGCGTCGTTTTATGATAGAAACAATCCGTTTGACAATGGCTTTTCAATGGAAACAATTAGCGATGTAATGAATTTTTGTTGAATCTTGTACTATAAAATACTCTACACTTGTAAAGTGCAAGTAATTTGCGTTTTTAGAAATGGTCTGACAAAAGTAATTTGTATTTTAACAACAGATGTACACCGACAGATACTACAGTAATACAATTCAAAAAGCCATTCACGCTCATTCACAAATTGCACCAACGAAAACGTACGCCTACATTTTTGACTACACTGGAAAATATAATCTGGGCGAATTGTTTGGGATCCCAAGAGCCGAATGGTCTAGTGCTCATACAGAAGACTGCATGATGATATTCAACTCATCATCTTATCATCACGGATTAAGTAAAAGAGATGTTGAATATCAACTCTCGGAGATAATGACAAACATTATTAGTAATTTTGTGGCAACAGGGTAAGCACACAACTAATATTTAGAATTAATTTTTTTTAAATATACCAAAGTAGCAAAACGAATACACTAAAGTGAAAAAAATAGTAAAATGCCCTATTATTTTTTTTACAGCAAACCAGAATATCGAGACGCAAATGGAAACATTGCTGAGCTTTGGGACAACGCAATTGATTTACTAGATCGAATGGGACCAAGAATTCGGTACCTGCGCTTTGGGAACAACATTGGCATGATTGATAATCCCTTCCATGAAAGGGTAAAATTTTGGGAAAAGTTAAGAATTCCAACATGAACATATTTTTTACGTTGTTTTTGCCATACTCTTATTTTCAATTTAACACTGCGACTTAATTATTATGACTGATATTCTGCCATTTAAAAATAACCTTGTACAGCACCTATGTATAAAATAATAATAAAAATGATTTTTCACATTACCACCTTCTCTTCTGTATGCCTTATTTTTATCATCTATATACCCACTGATATTTTTAACGGAAGCACTTTAATAATTATTTTACATGACATCATGCAAACCATCGACTTTAACTTGAAAATTGTACGTACAAATTATTAATCATGCAGCAAAAAGAACATACCAATTTACTATTGTTTTTTTTATTTTTTTAGCCATAACAAACTCAATAAATAGAGTAATGTTTATGTTTACAACAGTAAGTAATATTATTATTTGTCCTCTATCATGCAGCAAAAAGAACATACCAATTTACTATTGTTTTTTTTATTTTTTTAGCCATAACAAACTCAATAAATAGAGTAATGTTTATGTTTACAACAGTAAGTAATAGTATTATTTGTCCTCCTAAAGCAATAATTTTTAAACTTTTGTACACAAAGCTACAACAACAATACTAAAATATACTAAAAATATTGCTTACTTGTATTTACCAGAGAGTTGCAAAATAACTGAAACATTTTTTTAGCAAAGACGTAAAATGTTGTTAACACAGCTTAATGGGTTTGACTAGTTTTTTTTGTAGTTACGTTTACGTTGTTGTTGTCTTNAAAATATTGCTTACTTGTATTTACCAGAGAGTTGCAAAATAACTGAAACATTTTTTTAGCAAAGACGTAAAATGTTGTTAACACAGCTTAATGGGTTTGACTAGTTTTTTTGTAGTTACGTTTACGTTGTTGTTGTCTTTCAAAGACAATTCGTCGCGGCTGAGATCTATACAATATTTTTTTCATAGTTTTCATAAGCGATTCACTCACTGTCATTAAATATACCTATTTATAAACGTGTACTCACTCATCATACCCTTTTTCTTATCAAATAATTTTGTCATTCATTCATTCATATTCATACGTACCTAGGTACGTACCTGGCGTAAACGTCGTAGAGTTGCATTCACATAATATAGTCGATGCATATTTTTTATGTACAATTATTATTATTTACATGGATTTTTGTATCACAAATCATACAGAATGAAAACCTATAAATACTGCCCGTTGTAATGAATCTTAAATCAAATCTAGTAATAATGTAGTGTGAGTATTTAGCTCTAGTTCGCTGTACATGACATGATAAGTTGTATTTTTTTTATCTTTTGATAAATCCTAAGGAAAATACAAGCTTTCTCTTACATGGTTAAATGTAACTTTCTACTGGGCAGAAGGGCTACGTACGTTGTTTCGAGTAGTAGTACTGAATACTATTTTCTTTTTGTTCACGGAACTATAAAATATTCTGAAATTTACTTAATAATAGAATCTTTTACGGGGTGTAAACTTATTTAAGCAAAAAGTCTTTCTATACTGCAACTCTGGTGGGAGAAAAGAAAGCTGTATAAACGCCTGAATTTTAAATAGTTGTCAATATTATTACTACCTATATAGGTCATCATTCATCTGTTCATGTTCGGTCAAAATAATTTTTTTTTGCAAAATTGCTTATTTGTATTTAGTGGTACAAATATTAAATAGTTAGTTTTCAAAGGTTATTCTCAATATGAATAGTTTTTCAAAATCTTAGCATGGCATATACAGTAGTATCTGTGTACAACATTTTTTGTGGTGACTGTGAAAAAGTTTCACTGATAAGGCCATAATACATATTATTACACTCATAAGAATAACGTTAATTTATCAGCATCAGTTAATTTAAACCGTCCACATTTCTTTTTTATCTCTTTCAGCAGACAGATTTTGAATACCGATTTTACCTGAAACATTATTACCTACAAACCAAATCATGTCTAATTTAAAAAATTTCAAGTCAATGTAAAACATGCATAATAATAAACAAGTGTTACTCATCATACATTTTAATACAATAATATTATGTTAGAATAAACCTACAGAACTTACATTTAATAATCTTCTGTACCTACGTGGCACCTACCTACCTACTACCTACATCTACCAACTATTTTAGTCTAGAACGTTAAAACGTACTCAAGTAGAAGTAGACACATAATATGTTTTACTAAAGAAATCTTTTTTTACAATGTAAAATTTATTGTTGCACCTCCAAAATGTTGATTAAAAGTAGCTGTTTTATTACTGATTTTCTGACGATGCTGCGACTAAACATCCTCTAAAAATATCAATACTCAAAACTGCTTAGATAGGGTTTCAGTCAAAAAATTATAGTCACTACTACCATTTAAAATATTTTTACAATGTATCTTAAAATACATACGATAGAGAGATCCTTTTTGTTCAAAAAGAACACTGGAAACATACTGAAAAATGTGGTTGCTTTGTTCAGTTGATATTAGATGAGTGGTTTACCTTGTACATTGAAGTGGTTTATATAAGCATACGTACCTTAGTATAGACAAAGTAAAATTCTTGGCTTAATTATTAATAACATAAATCAATCATACTTGTTGTGATTTAAACAAAACTGAGATCATTTAGATGAGGTACATGCGTTGCAGTTGTGAAAAATAATGAAAAACAAAAGTGAATACTTTTCTTGCCGTTTTTTATCGTCAATTATATACTTAAATGGGACTACTTTTCATGTTATATATAAAGGTAGCCTTTTTTATGAAAAGGTAAAAATTAATGGAAGTATAGTCAATTTTCTCCAAGTATGTTCGTACGTACTTGCCTTCTTTATATTTCGATTGAAACCTGGTTCTTTATACTTTTTTAGCAGACAGCGATTGAACACGAAGTTCCCAGAGTACACTTAAACAAAACAACTTTAATAATAATAATAATGGTCAGTAATCATATACCTATATTGATGACACAGAGAGAAGGATAATAACAATGGCGTATTTTTTTAATAACATTTTTTTCTAATTATATCCTCTCATCCATCTAATGGTGGACCCAAATAAACCATTGATATCTCAGTGTTTCCATAAACCGCTGATACTGCTGGGAATAGGCGTTCTCTATTGGGAAGTCCACGAAAAGCGACACCAAGAAACTCAAAGTTTTTTTCAAAGGAGAGCGTGTTATCTTCGCAATCTAATATTACGCGGATTCGTTCACCAACCTGAACGGGAGTACATGGTGGGATAAAATGAGAAATTAAATTTAGTATAAAAATGTGATTTTTTGCTAGTTTTGCAAAATACAGCGCTATAACTTTTAGTATGTAACCTGATAACGAGGAGCGTTGTTGATTACAGGATAATTTCCCTGTGAGTCTCCGTTGTGCAAAAGTAGGTTCTCCACCAGGTTCCATCCCCAAGACTGATCATCTTTCCCGAGCAGTGCTATATACCCCTGAGCTCTTACTTCTGCCTGTTGTGTGGCTACGCCAACAACGGCAACAGTTCCTAAAGGTCCTTCCCAAATAATTTCCCATGCGTGTCGACCACGATTAAAACCTGAAAATGTTTATTTTATCATTAATTTTTGAACTTTCAAATTCATTGAAATTTTTAATAGCTTTATCTGCTGGTTTGTCGAAGGCTTTACGCTGAGATGATAATATGAAAATTATAATGCATATTAAAATGAAGTAACTAATTTTTGATACATCAGAAGCGTTTCTAATATCACTTAAATCTAGAAATGAAAAAATATTCTCCACCACGTTCTCGGGAAGGGCAGATATGTGTGTTTGGATTGCACACGAGTCAGAAGGGGACTGATTGCTATTTCGCCCACTGTCTTGACAGCCAGCCACACTACTACTTCCACTTTCATGATCAGAGTAGTTATCAGTACCAGAGTTATCTGAGGTACCATCCTGAACATGACTTCCATTAGGCATTCCATTACCAACCACAACATCCTCAACAAGTCTGCTTTGTTCCACTCCGACTACGTCTGGTGTTGCATTTGTCTTAGTGTCGACTGGAAGAGCCTGAGCTTTAGAACTTGGTTCGTCCTTGCCAAATGTATGGGTAAACAGCTTTTTGAAATTTAGTGCAGGCTTACCAGCTGTAAAACTTATCAAGTTGCCGGGGTGGTGAGACTTTGAGGAAGGTCCTGCATTGGTTGGCGATACCGATGATGGACTAGATGCTGATGTCGAATTTTTCCATTTCGTTGGACTAGCATTTTTATCCGTTTTGTTATGACTTTCATTCTTATCATGAGATTTCCCCGGATCCTTGGAATGACCTGGATTTGACATTGTTGACCAAGTCTACGAGAAATTTGGTCGCTTACTGGAAATTTTGCAGGAGTAAAGGCTTACATATTTTGTTCACACGAAAAATTTTGCTTTATCATTTAAACCACTTTATTTGGCAACAAGGACAAATTTTCCCATGACTGGGATGAACATATTGGTCATTGGTCACTTTCACTAACCA
Organism: Sinhomidia bicolor; assembly: GCA_027743785.1. NCBI lineage: Eukaryota > Metazoa > Arthropoda > Collembola > Entomobryomorpha > Entomobryidae > Sinhomidia > Sinhomidia bicolor. Next base: position 1,338 of record JAHZMT010000571.1, on the reverse strand, counting down.
AAAAATATGGAATAAATTCCTCAGGCTTACTCCACACTTGTACACATTATTACTTTAAAGTTTCTATGGGTCTGCGAGCAATCGTCTAACTGAAGAAGACTAGAAAAGTTTTGACTAGAGACATTTCGCATGTGCGTAGTATAGTCTTCGTCTTCTCATAATACACGCTTCAGGTATCTGTATAGTAATTGGCCTTCAAGTGCAGCTTTCAATTCAACTACCATACATCTTGATTAATTGTACTTTTAATCATTTTAATTGGACACGAATATTAAATGAATTTTACTGTGTAGTAGCAAAAATTTGATTTTGCAATTTTACTACTGCTCAAAAGTAATTAAAATCATTTCTTTTTTGACACCTTAAACATTTTAAAATTATTTGCATGTTCCCGTTTAAAATACTTTTTTTGGAGAAAGTAGTAGTTACACTCGTTACACTTGATTAACTGATCAAGCCAAAAAAATAATTACCGTTTAGAAAAAATCTACTTATGCGTCTTCACAGCAATTACAATGTCTAGTTAAAAGTCCACTCTTTATTGCACAGTGCACTAGCATATATACATACATAAATGGATTCTTTTTAAATGTAGAGACGTTCTAGGGGATTTCCCAAATCTGCTGATGACGGCTTGATCACGATGATGATACCTTCAGTCAGTACACTATTTTACTTTTTTTGTGTAATGAAAATGAATATATGTAGGTAGGTACAGTATATCCAGTATTTCCACATTTACGTCCTACATGCTTTTCCCTGTCGATGAAGAAAGTTGATTTTCCTTATACTTTTTTGTAGAAGAGCTCTCTGCTTATGTAAACGTCAAAGTAAAATATCCAAGTAAACTACGATAATAATATGATATCTTCATGGATGTACATACTTATATAGTGAACTTCATCGTGTAGTCCTCGTCGTCACTGTATAATATATTATTATATGTGTACTTCCCCAAAGTTTACTCCACAACATCTTTCATACATGCATGCTGTTGTTACTGCTCCCATTCCCAATATACGGAAATGGTGCACTCATAAGGGAAGTACCCACACGAGAAATTTGTCCCCTTGTTATCATCATCCGTACACACAGTATAATAATATATGGGATGGCAGTATGAAAAGGTGTAGTTTACCAGCAGTTTTCTCTCTTTTTCTTCCATACTTTCCTATATTTATACATACATACAGAAAAGCTTACTTGCGTATATGTATATGCGTACATTGACGAAAAGAAAAAAAATGTATAGGTGTTACGACCCAGGTCGATAGTTTGTTCATGTTAAAAGCAAGGGAATATTTTAATATTGTGAATTACCAATCTGTGTAATATTCT
>JAHZMT010000570.1:0-12404 GCA_027743785.1 Sinhomidia bicolor | reverse complement strand
ATTTGAGTTGAATAGGTTAACGCGTTAAGAAGTTATTGTCCGGACAGACCACAGAATTCAGACGAATTCTCTCCGCTCCCTCACTCCCTCACTTTTTCTCTTGTATTTTTATAATGTGACTCTGTCACATAATTAATGGGAAAAGTGTGCTACAGTTTTTAAATTCATAGGGTTTGTTTTTCGTTAGTTATTTGAAGAAAAACTGCGGGACAGGACGCATCACTACTACGACATGCGTATTTTTTTAAGTTTCGCACTTGAACTTTTCTACAGCAAAAAATAGTCTGAGATTAAAACTAGCTGTGACAAGAAAATGCTCGAAAACGAACAGAAAATTTTAAAACTTTTTAAAATTTAATATTTGGGTAAGAATATGTCAGCTAATCGTTCCCTTTCCTAATCAAAATATTTACGATGATCCCACTTTTTCTTTTGAAGAATGTAATCCCCAATCTCAAAGAACTGTAAATCGGCGTTCATTTACTCCACATTTGTCAAAAGTAACTTTTTAATACTAACTAACTAGGTAATTAGCATTTTATTCAATTAAACTTGTGATTCCCCTGGCGTATTTTTTAAAATGCTGACAAGTGATGCGACAGGTTTATATAAAGATCCAAGTTGTTATATTTTTTACAAAAAAAAGAACAGAATCCTTTTACAGAAATAAAACTAAAAATAGGTATTATTATTGTTGAAAGATTTCTGATTGCGTAAATAGGCGAAAAAGTGTGAAGGAGCGTCAGTTGTAAAATGTGATTATCTTTCCTCAACTTTCTGCTTTTATACATAATCCAGCTGCATATATGCACACAAGAGAGTTGATTCAGAACATGAAAAAGGTAAAATTCTTTTTTTATTCTCCCTCCTTAAAAAATCAGCATCAACACAGGGATTATTATTCTTGTGACTTTTTCCAAACTTTCTTTTTCTTGTATGTTCGTTTACTCCTTTGCTTTTTTGTATAGGCAGAAGAAAGTAAAAGTTTTTTCTCTCTCAATTTCTCCAGGGACGATTGAGACCCCAACAACTTCTTTTTTTCGCGTGTATGAAAGACATTTTCAAACATTTTACTTCTGAATTAGAAGCTGATTGAAAGCAAGATTGCTTCATTCAGAATAAAGAACGCGTGAAAATAGAAAAAAAAATTACGAATACAATTTGGAAAGTGTGAGAGTTGCAATACATGCATGATGAGTGCATGTGAATATAAAAGGCACAAATATTTTTTCATTCAGAATTTGTTACAAGGTACGATACACTACAAACATAATCAAGACGACGCGCATACATACAACGACAACAGGACAATAAAAAATAGAAAACTTAATCAAGTCGACAAAATTATTTACACTGTTATTTGCGTGACATATGGAAGTTTATTCTCAAATCTAGATACCAGGTACAAGTTGTACTGGATGTCAGCTTTACTAGAACTGATGATGAATATGGTAATCTGTATTTCTAAATCTGGAAAAAAATAAATGTTGTTTCTCGCCACAGGCCTATTTGTATGTATATTAGTACAAAATTAGATAAACCAAATGAAGGATATTGGATGCGGAAATTACAGTGAGAAAAATCTCGTTAAATTCTTAAAATAGTTTTATAAGCGGAATTGGAGAAAATTGCCAATTACCTGGTTTGAGGGAAAATTAGAAATTATTTTGGTGGTCTTTAGGCAAAATGAAAAAAAAAATTGGTTGAAGCGCTGAGGCGAAAAAAAATCTGAGTATTTCCAAAGCAAGATTTTTAAAAAAATGCTTGATACACTGCAATAAAATAAGTACGAGAAACTACATACCTATTTACTTTCTAGCATTATAAAAGGTCATTATAAGGATTATTTGCTCAATTACAGCCCAACTTCTGAAACTACATAGATACCATATCATACAGTATAAAATTGGAAACTTTTGTCGTGCCACATGATATTGTCCAACAGAATTTTCGTATGCAACTCTGCTTGTTTTATGTACGTAAAATACTACTATTATTGCCGGTGATAAAATCCGGAAACAGAAGGGAAAAGTCGGGCATATAAAAACAGGCAATACTGCTGTACTACTATACTGCTTCCGTCTTGTTCCTGTAAAAATAAAACCAAACTGAGTTCACATTTCCAATTAATATTTCTGAACACATACACACTGTATATTTACAAACATTAGAACAACTGATTATAATAATATCGAAATTATGGCTGAGAAAAGACTTACATTTAAAAAGTCAAGATTATAATGAATGTTTAAATACTTACGATGATGATTAATTAAAACTTACGAGTAAAACATCCTCAAGACCGCGATGCTATTTCCGAGAGAATGACCGCCTTCAATCCCCACCATACTGGCTATTTTACCGCGACGATGGGCAGATACAATTTCTGTAGTAAAAAAAAACCGAATTTGTGTAAAATTTTATGACTTTTTCTTAGTACTACAACTACTACAACAACACATGTAGGTACTCATACTTGTCATTTTACAATAGCAGTGCAGAAATGTGAATACCTACCACATCCATTCAACTGCAAAATAAAATTTTACTCTCAACCATATTATTTTTTTCCTTTCTCGTCTGCACACATGTATCTCGTTTCATTCTGCGTCATAACATGGCGAATGTCCCATTCGAAAACTGAATTAACCTGGCTGTACCAAAAGCGCTGTATTCGTTCACCAAGTCTGGCTATACATATAGCAGCAGCAACCTCTCAAAATTTTTTGCTGATTTAGCCAACTATAAAGGCTGCTTGGATACTTTTATGAATGGTCAGTTTTATAACGTATCCGTTTTACGTGCATGCTATATACATATACATGTACACGCATTAAAATGATAAGCGTATTTTCAACATATCATAAAAAATAAAATATACTCTATATTGCTTACACGCATTTCATCCAGCAGCAGCAGTGCATTCTGATTTTACTTGATACATCCATACATACCACATCAAGAAGTAAGAGAGCAACACAAAAATATCTCATAAAAGAGACTTCCTCCTCGTCTCCTCCTCAAAGAAAGCAACGCAGCTTTCACTAAAGTACATATACAAAATGTAAAGAATAAAGTAAAGAAATCTGAACGACTAGACAATATTGTCACACCATATGTATGTATGTATGTATATCTATGCATTCCCTTTCGCTACATATTTTGTTATTTATTTCCCTCTTTTTGTATTTCACAATGGAATAGCCCTTTTTTTACAGATTGCTGTTTTGTAAAGAATGTATGCCTGCTCACAGAACAACATAGAAGAAGAGAAGTTTCTTTTTCAATGCAAGAGTGATTTCATCTTTTTTGTCAATACGCCTTTTCAACATTCCACAAACAAAAAATTGTGTATGAATATGGAATAGTAATAATAATAATAATTTGTATAGAGAAGCGAGTCAAACAGACAGACGTCAAGTATTTTACTTGAAAAAAGTGTATACTTTACAGAAAAAAACAAGCTGAACTCATCACAATTCATAAAAAATATACTCACATGATGTAAGAGAAAAGCACATTTTGATTTGTTACACAAGTCAAGTGACAGTGACAGTTCACACTAAAACTCTACATACACTTGCGTTTGACAGTTGGCATCTAGTCGTGTATTTTTACTAGAACTGAAAATATAAGAAATGGAATAGAAGCAATTAAAGTTTGACAAATGAAAATACACATTTCCCAGATTAGTAAAGGTCATAGTTGAAATAGTGACACTGTCTGAATTGCATTAAAATATTATGCATCTCTTATAGCTTGCTATTAAGTAACAATGTCAAACGATTCACTTGGGATGCAAACTTTTTGAATCTTTTTTTACTTAGATTTATGCACAACAGCTATAAGAATAGGCAGTTTACGGTGCCGAGATTTTTGAAAATGATTCTTACACAACACAACATTTTAAAGGAGTTCTTTCTTTAGCTTTGTAACTATAAGTTTGTTTGAATACCTATAAATAAATACAACAACATATCAAGTTTTTTTTGTCATTAGCACTTTCTCCAAAATAATGTTCCATCTCAAAGACAAGAGCAAGACGCCTATATACCTACCTACCCATAATGACTCGCCAGTTCTTTTGCTTTCCCAGTGCTAAAGAATTTAATGACTTTATCTACTAATTAAGTGCGCAGGTTGAATATAAAAACAGCAACAGTATACTCCAAAATAATGTTCCATCTCAAAGACAAGAGCAAGACGCTTATATACCTACCTACCCATAATGACTCGCCAGTTCTTTTGCTTTCCCAGTGCTAAAGAATTTAATGACTTTATCTACTAATTAAGTGCGCAGGTTGAATATAAAAACGGCAACGGTATACAATGGTAATGACGATGATGATTATAAGCAGAAAGGAAGAAAGTATCATTTTTTGCTATCCACAGGAACCTCTATACTACAACGTCTCGATGATGTTGCTGCTGCTGATGATGATGATGGGAGCAGCTAGGAATAAAAGTGGAAACATTGGCACCACGACTTCATGTGCAGTAACGCTGGGAAGAAAGCAAGTAAAAAGTAGTCGCTGGAGTAGTGAAAGTGATAAAAAATAATTGCCTCTTACCTATCTCTTTTACTATGAAAATTACTAATCAGCCAGCTTTTCTCATGTTTCGTACCGAAATAATGATGACGATGATGATGATAGTATGGGATGGTTTCTTTAGATATTTTTTCCCTCTCTCTTCTCTCTCTCTTTTCTTCAAAGCCTTTCAATGTTCAACCAACCATGCTTCCATTTCTAAGGGAGTGAACCAAGGGCATGGCAGGCAGTAATATAAAGACGTTATGTTACTCTGGCTTTTAAAAGGATTTTAAATCCAAAGGAAGCAGAGAGAAAGCTAGAGAAAGTTTAGATCGATAGAATGTATACGCTACATATGCAAAACTGAAAGTCTCTGAAAAACTAAAAAATATATAAATCCAAGCATGTACTCAGGTAGAATTGCCAATTTGTTGTGTATTTAGCGTTATACTTTACATGTTGGCAACATGTCTCTAAAGACAAATATTAGCATAATGTCACCATTATCATCATCATGATCACACACGAAATGACGTAGTTAGTTACACTGCATTTACTTCTCTTTTCAGAGATTCAATAAGGAAAATGAGTGAGTGACAGACAGAAACATTATTATTACAGGGGAGAGCAGAGCAACATCACACACAGGAGAAAGAAAGAGAAAGGCAGAGAGACTTTCCGATTACTGTCTCATGACAGTCATACAAAACTTCAAAGTTAGCATTTGGGACTCATCAAGATCGTTGATTAAGTCACCATTCGTGTTAAAAAAAGAAGAGGGAAAAAGATAGGAAGCAGGCGGAAGTAAATAAACTCGCCCAGGCAAAAAAGGAAGCGACACACACACACACACACAGTTTGCTCTTGTGCTTGTGTGTGTGTTTTTACTCATCCAAGTACATATAGTATAAACTTGCTGTTGTTGCTGCAATACCTACATACATCCAATGAATTTCACTCACAAAAAAGGAAACACAGGACTTGGCTTGTAAATAACATGGCACTGGATTTATATAAGCCTGCTCACAGTATGTACATACATACATACGTACCTGGATTTTGTACTTTATCTTGTCCAGTACATAAATAAGAGATTTCTTCTCTCTGTGCATATACCTAAGTATACATATATATTTATTTAGCAAAACTAAACAAACGTAGTTTTTTGTAGTAGTATAGTTAAGTATAACATAACATTTATCCATATGTAGCAAAACAAGGTTTACTTTACTACTTACTTGCGCGCATTGAAACACATTGCCTGTCATACAACATAATGGTTGAGTATAATAAATGGATTTTGGTCTGGAAAACAATACGCTTTCTTGTGTAATACGTTTTAAACGCGTTGACAGCACAATTTCAAGCTTTTCAACACACGACATTGTACACAAGCAACCAACGCACACACGACGCTCTTCTCATCCTCGTTGTCGTCGTCGTCTTCCTCTTTTTTCCTTTTGTTTGTGAAATTGTGAATATATATGCTGATTAAAGTGCGAGATAACAACTTTGTGGTGGTGTTTCCTCTGTTTTTGTGAGCTAACCCACCCAGCAAAAAAAGGTGAGAGAGATGTTTTTGTCGTTGTCGTGTTGATTGGTAGTCGTTGTCGTGTTGTGCTGATGTTGAGGCAACGACAATAATAATATTCGAGCTACGTCAGTACATACATGGTCGACAATGAATTTGTTAAGACCACCTGCCAACAAAATGGGGCTAAAGTAACCACCTACAATGATGTTTAAATGTAATTTTCGCACACTACAATGTAGCATTAAAGGAAAGGCGAACATGTGCTTAACAATCAAGTTGGTAGGCACTCAATGAATATGTAATGATTAATAAGGGGACAAAATCCAAAGTTCAGTTTAGACATGCCTATCTGATATATGTCTGTGCGAGGAAAGTACAAAATCAGGAGAACCCCGACAAGGTAGAGAGGAGGAAACGTTACAGGAGACATTTCATGCCAAACTCTAATATCGTTAGAGCGTGGAAAACATAATAATAATAGTAATAATGATAAAAGGGGGGAAGCGACTGGAAGCTTTAGCTTTGTCAGTTTGTTATTTTACATGACACTGTTTTTGTGTCAGAAAAATTTGTGGGAAAGCTCACAGATTAATGTGTTGACTTGTTTTTAGACGGAAATAGGTATAATATAGAATTTTGTTGTGCCAAAACTTTTGTGTTTTGTTAATAATTTTTAAAAGACACCGTAATAATATAGAGTACAAAAGATGGAGTAGGTATATTACTTTATATTGTTATATTATGCATGCATTTCATTATAAAGTTTAAGTGTGCCTTTTCTGCACTGATTCATTCATGCGTAAAAAAAGAATTATGGTTTTGTTTTCATAAATTATTTGGCTTGCAAATTCTTTAAAATTGTAAATTAAACCTGTTTGAATTTATTGTCAGTTTAAAAAAAATTTCAAAGTCAAACCTACGTTATGTTATTGGTTTTTCTTTTTTATTCATAAACTTTCTTCCAGAGACTGCAACCCTTTGTGGCAGACGGCGGCAGCATAAATACATTTGATTCTTCCGAAACCAGGTACTCACCCGGGATTATATTTTTTTTCAAGTCTCATAGGAGCAATTCTCTATTCACTGGAAATTAAAACCTATATCATCCCCCTTCAAACTCCACTTGCACTAAAGATGTGAGAGCTCTTTTCCCTTGATTTTATGTTTTCAATGCGATTATTTCTAGAAACAAAAGTACGCTCGTTTTCCATCATAAACTTTCACCATTGCCCCTGTAGAAACGCTAGTACATTCTCTTTAAATGAAGAAAATCATATCACAATAAATATAAGAAGCTGGCAATAAAAACAAGGTTACACATCATTCCATCATCATTATAAGACACTCTTATGTATATTAACAGCAATATAGTGGTCGTCGTACTATTTTACTATTGGCTTTATCACCATATATCGTGAAGATATACACAATTCTTTACAGCTTTACCCATAGTCTTAGTAATAGTAATAATAACAATAATATAATAAAAATAAAAAAGAACAGTAGACTTTCATCATCAGAGCAACACACTCTAGTATAGCAATAGTGCATGATTTATGTGAAGACAAAGCGTAATGTAAAATTCTGCCGAGAATTGCTGGGAAATATGGCGCTTCCTAATGATACACGAATAATATTTTTTACTCTTCTCTCTTTTTTCCCTTCCCATTTCACACATACCTATACATACATGTATATACGTTTCATGTCTACGCAGCAACAATTTTGCAGAGCACAGCAAAAAAGAAGCCGATTTGCTTCCTACTTCCTATGTTTTTCTGGAGAACTGCTCTTATGTTTGGTTAATTCTAAGTGCTATCTAATACCACTACTACTGCTGCTGCTGCTCTCAACGCACTCAGCATACCGAAAAAAAACATGTACAAACCTGTATTCTACACCGCAGTATAAAAAGCGACTTGAGGAAGAATTGTATATAAATTTATCTAGTGGCACAATGCATGCTAAACTATGTGCTTGCAAATGTAAAGCAGAAGACTTGGAATACACTGGAATTTACTTGATTCCAAACGTCTATATAAAATACACTATTATTACTTTTTATTATTATTATCATATAACTTATCGGATGTAGTACTATATATAAATGAACACACACGTTTACAAATCCATCCATATCCCATTTCACCTCCATTTTCTTCACATTCATATCGCGCTTGAGTTTCTTGCTCTCGACAAGAAGAGGTTTCTTGGCAAGACTTANTCCATATCCCATTTCACCTCCATTTTCTTCACATTCATATCGCGCTTGAGTTTCTTGCTCTCGACAAGAAGAGGTTTCTTGGCAAGACTTACTGTCTGCTTTTTTTCTACTGTGCTGGAAATGTTAAACTTGCAATTTACAGAAACGAACGCGAGCAGTAGTACTATTTAGGGCTCCTCTTGGAGGAGAATAAAAAATGGCTCCATTTGAGAATAATGCACGAGGGTATCATTATCAAAGTGGAAATTTGAAAAGAAAAAAAGGAAAATCTTTGGGTTTAATAATAAGTATAATATTTTTAGCAGGAACAAGAGAAGTAGTATATTACTTATTTATAATGATGAGCATTATAGATGCATACATTTATGAAATGAATCAGTCATCATCAGTTTCAACTCTGCATTGCATTACACAAGAAATTTCAAAAAAAAAAGTTGGAGAAAGCTACCAAAATCTGTGGAATTTGTATCAGTCAGATATATATTATACTTTATAGGTTTTTGACAGTATTGAATGTACTAGACAGCCATAATAAATGAAATAATACGGTCTGTCATTCAAAAAAAACCTGTTCTTGCATGCTCTTGCCTCGAAACCTGAAACCTTTCTTTTTCTCGTTTTCTGCTACATTCTGTATTTAATACAAACATTAGCATTTACATTTTCTCATTCTTTTCTTCTTTTCGACAGTCGTGTCTACAAAATATGCAGATCGGATATTTGTATTGCGCTCATCAGCCTCAAAAAAAGTGCTCACCTGTCTTGTTCTGCCTCTCTCACTTTCTCGTCGAAAATGATATTTTTTGACGACACATAATAATTTTTTTGTGGTTGCTCAAAAACCTCTGATGAGTAGATGTACCTTTAGGTCCTTAGAGTTTTTATTTGCATAAGCATGTGCATTAGTACTAGTATCACATCCAATCCAAAAAATTTCACTAATGGTAAAAAACACAGAAATAATGTAATAACAACATTACTGTAAAATGAATGAAATGAAAAAGACATTCTCCTCCACCTTTTCTATCACTGCTTTCTTCATTCCCTCCTCCTCCTCCGCTTGTCGAATTATGCATTTTTCTTTCTCGCATTCATTCCACATGATGACTACACTATTATTATATTATTATTATTACTACTACTACTTCTCTGTCTGCTTGTACCTACCACTATGAAATATTCAAATATCTCAGGGGAACCTCTCCTGCTGCTTCTTTTGCTGTATTCAGCATTACAAATAAATCTCGCTCTTTTTTCTGTCTGTCTTCGACCTCCTTTTAGTTATGCCAAAATGGAGTTATTGATCACGGTAGACAACGCTAATGGAGTTTTATATCCGTTCCCAACGGCTCGTTTCCTAACAGTGTTTTTTTTTCTCGTCTTCTTTAGTCTTATCCTCCTCCTCCTCCTCTTTTTTTTCATACATACTTTACTTACTCTATCCCTTGCTACTGCTGCTTAAAAGAAAAAAAAATGTCTATCAACTCCCATAATATAGTATGTTCATCTTTCCGCCGACTCTTGTAACGATCATTATCGTCGTCATTATCGAAGCATTGAATAAGCTAGACTGAGGAGAGAGAGAGAGAGAAGAGTTGAAGTATAAAAATACTACATACGCAACACACATTTCTCTTTACAGCGTGTTTTTCGCCAAAAAAAGTACGAACGACTTTCCTTGAGAGAGAGAGAGAGAAAATAAGAAAGTCCAAGAAATAAAGTAATCTCAACTGTGTAAAACTGCGGTTAGGAAAAAGGGAGAAGGTTTTGTAAGCTCGCACGAGTGCAAAGCAGTGAGAAAATATCATTATTTACGAGAAAAGATATGAAATGATCACTTTGAATTTTCCATAAATTCTAGATCCAATCCTAGCCCTCCGCATTTTTTTTCTTTTTTTAGCTGCTCGAGCACAACCACAGCCAGTTTTCTCTCGGTTTGCTTTCTTATTTTTTTGTCTGAGCAAAAAGCGCTACGCTTGTGCGGGTAGATAGATAGGTATGTACAATGCGTATTATTTATGTACACTTATGTCTAGGTACGCGGGGGTTACGCGTGGCTACTCAAATAGCGGTAGTAAGAGAGAGATACCGGGAAAGAAAAAAAATCCACCTAGGAAAACATCATTAAAACGTGCCATTTGGCATAGAGGGATACTTTGAAATTATTCATATTATATACCTTTCTGCCTTTCTTCTCTTTGATCCATTTTTCATTAAACTCGCGTACGTATGTATGCCTTTTGATTTTTTAGTAGTAAAAAATAACGCACTATATTACCATCTACACATGAACACAACGCCACGTTAAATAGTAACGATCTAGGAAACGAATGACGTTGGAAGTGATACGTTTGTACGTTCTCTCTGTAAACTAGCAGTAGAAGTAATATTAGGGGGATGATGGAGACGGATGAAAATGGACGTTTAACTGTCGAATTTAACCAAAAAAGTGATCAAAAGCTCATGTTGCTCGTCATTATCATTGTGGGAATTTCCTAATCTCTTTCCGTTTCGTTTCTAATCTATTTCGTTAAATAACCATTTCCTTTCTTAAAACTGACGTAGCTACTTATACAAGCATGCACACAGTAGTCTAGTCTTTTCATCGTTGAGTCTGGTCTTGGGAAAACGTGGAATGGTATGTAAAAAAGGAAATGTAAAGGTATTACATCATGCTCGTTCTTTTCACCAAAACTTAAACAAGCTGATATATACATATGCATATACATATCCATATTCAAGCTTACTCGATATAGTTAGCAAAACTATACTATAGCAAACTATAAAAAGGAAATGTGCATGTAATGCAGTTTCGTTTAAATAAAACTGGCTATTTGGCTTTTATCCAAGCTGGATATAATGAACTGACAAAATTGAACAGAGCAGTTGAGTGGGAAGATGGGCTTTTCCCTCTTTCTCGTAAAATCTAACTTTCTCCACCAATGTAAATTTTTTTGAAGCAGAATAACTCCACTTTTTTGTGGGGTATATAAAAACTTTCAGTTGACTTAGGTATACATCATCGTCCATTTCCCCAGCTTACCTACATATTACTAGTTACCTACTTATACTATATAAGATATAAGGTTCATATTTATATATATTATTTGGATGAAAAGGCATGTGAAAATGTTTAGTTTTGAAAGTGTTTATTGGTTGGAGAAAGGAAAATTGCAGAGTGCTCGCGTGCTTTTTTTCTTCTCGAGTCCAGACAGAACAAGTACCCAGGTCTGCACGGACTAGCACCCTCTTTTCATTTTGCGGTTTACTCCGTTGTCTCCAGAGATAACTCCTAATGATCTGAAAACTTATATACATATGATACCTAATATATATATAATATACATATATAATGCTCCAGAATTTGGATAGAATAAAAGTTTGTTGGCTAAGAGCAAGGTTCTGCACGTGTGAATGTTTTACGCTTGAAAGAAACAGCACATTTTAGTATCCATTTTCAGACAAGGCACACACACACACGCTGCTTGTTCATGGGATGATGACAGAAGCCAGTTTTCTTTTCATCTTCCATATCCATTAAAAGGGATGATGCTGAATCAGAACAAAGTTTACGCTTTCTGCAATAAAGTCTACCACATCGAAAAAAGAAGGTTATTTGCTTGCACTAGAAATTATACAAAAGAATGCATACACAACTGTTCTTTTCGGTATTTTGATGTTGAAAGACAACAGTGGTCAAGGATGACATTTTTATACCTACTACTACCTATACTGTTGCCAGAGTATGCACATGTGAATATTTGTTTCACGAAATATTTTTTTAAGTTTATTTTTTTCTGACTTGCTATAGCTTTCTGACACATGGAACACGGAGAACGAAGCCTATTTATACCGCATCCACCACAAAGAGTTTCATCTGGAGACTCATTTGCCCAAATTGCATTAATCATACAGTCAAGTATGGAGGAGCGTCGTATACAGTTTAGATGAGTGAAACGTATGTAGTATTATCGACAAGAGGAAAGAAATTTTTTTGACTAGTTGTTCCTCTGTTCTTGCATATACGCTTTCCTGAAAATGTATGTATGTATATTATAGATGCTGCCAATATGGCTTGATGTGGTGCAAGATTACATTTTATGGTACAAAGGCA
>JAHZMT010000569.1:0-35647 GCA_027743785.1 Sinhomidia bicolor | reverse complement strand
ACCAAACTTTGTGTCTGCAACAGTCCTTCCTGTGCTCTTCCGTCCCGGATCTTCCTTATACGATACCGTTAGGGAGGAAAGAAACCGTGAGAAAATAATGCAATTTCCATCACTTGTGTCCATATGTACACACGATCTAGCCCAGACTAATGGGAAACCAAAACTTCATTTGTTCGTCATAGTTTAAGTCAATGAATGAGATGCTGCTTAAAAAAGAATGAGAATGGCAGTCAAACTGACAGGCATCCCACCCACCAAGAGAGAGGGGGCATTAATTTATATAGTTTTTCCTCCACTTTTGGCTGTCTGTCACAGGAGTACCGCATGGAGAAGAAGTACGAGAAATCTCCAACAGTAGTAATGACTTGGCGTAGATCTGATTGACAAAGTCAATCTGAAAATGCCAATGCGATTAATGTCAAAAAGCAGTGGAAAAATAATTTTTCAAACGTCAATTATCTGCACTGCAGTGTGTAGAAATATGGGTTTCGTAAGTGTCGAGCGAGAATCCAATTTATAAAAACAAAGAGCAGTTTTCTGCAATGGATTTACTTTCTTTTTTGAACTGGGTTCAGCTTCAGTCCATGTTTAAATTCCTCACCCCTTTTACTACATTCAGGTGTTTTCATTAATACATTTCTAGTACATTTTGAAACAACTCGATAGCATCTTATATACCTTCACATGGTTAACGAATCGAAAGGTACGATTTGGAAAATGTACGGAAACAAATCATTAGAAAAGTTACCCATATAGTTTATTTTACAAAATTGTGATAAGTGACTAAAGATCCACTGGAGTGCAACATGTAAATTTACTTGCGCTTGTTTCAAACAAAGACAAAAACAAACCATGACCGCCGTTTATTAATAGTCTCAAACTCACAACAGCTTGTCAGTTATTAGACAGCCACAACTTGTACATTAAATATTCAACGTGGAAATTCGCAAATCTTGAAAATGTGGAGGGTGGTAAAAACTTTGAATACCATGGCCGCCGTTTATTAAAATAGTCTCAAACTCACAACAGCTTGTCAGTTATTAGACAGCCACAACTTGTACATTAAAAATTCAACGTGGAAATTCGCAAATCTTGAAAATGTGGAGGGTGGTAAAAACTTTGAAACTCAAAGAAGTTCGTACAAAGATTGAACGTGAAAGGAGAGAAAAGGAGAAACGAGGGTAAATTGCAATAAATATCTTATAACATTGTAAATAAATAATAAAACGATGTTATATCTACACTTACTTATTTACATTTATGTTGAAAGAGTCGTGATTATAAGCCCATAATGTTTCATATCAAATTAAACTCAATGGATCCCATTATTTTAATGGAAAGATTGTTGTTTTATTTATGACAAGATTTTTAATGGAACACACTTTTTCACTTAAAAGCTTTATCTGGTATATTGGTGACAGTCCTTCTTGATTCTTGAAATGTGTAACCTGCTGATACGTATGATACCTGCTGCAACACGAGTAAAACTAAATTGTTTAGGTGAAAAATTGCTAAAGTGCTTTCCAACAACAAAACCAAAATATTAATGATTCAAAGCTGAATAATGATACTAAATATTTTAGCCAGCTCAAGTGAACTAATGCATTTCGTTTGAACGTATGAAGCCATATATAGCTTTTTATCGATCTTCATAACTTTACTTTTTACTTATGCGTATGCCCCTGATTTCGAGCGATATAAAATTTCCATCTTCTAAAAAAGCTGGGTGTACTTACATGAGCTGCCCTCTCGTTCCTTCCTACTTTTTTCATTGATCAAGCAGGAAATAAACAAAAAAAAGATGGAAAAAGATGGCTATTATGTTTCTCATACATCTTTCTAACCGATATTATTAATTTTATATGCCTATGAATATCACGGCTATCTACATATATAGATAGTAACGTGACGGTAGTCATGCTGCTCCAGGTCTGAAGTACATTCGACTGAAAAAATGAAAATATGAAACTCCCACAAAGCTGGTTTTTAGTAGTGTTTACCGATGTCCCGAACGAATCTTTGCAATAATTTCGAATAGATAGTTAGGTAGATTGGGCTGTGCACAAAGTGTTTATGCTTAAACACATTCAGAAAAAGACAAGCTAGTAATTATCAAGATGGATGTTGAGCAAACCATCGCCCAGGAGTCGACGAAAACACAAGTCCCCAGTGCAGAATCTGTGATAACCCCGACCAGTCGACCAAAACCGGATATAAATTTCAAATACATGTAAAATTTCCAGATCCAGATGGGGCTGCGGAAGACCTGCTCACTTTTGCGAAGACAGGTCAAAAATACATTTTGGAGTTAGAACGACAAAGGAGCGTACTGGAGCCACCTTTTTGCAAAAGGTAGTAATTGATCATAGCTTTGTTACAGCGGAGCCTCAGCATTCAGTGACGGTAAATTACAGCTCATTCAAGTTGTCAAGTTGTTTTACATAAGTGAACAATTGTAAAGTATTTATATTAAAAAGCTGAGAATTTTTTTCCCAGACCAATACGAACAGAGCCGAGTTTAAAACTTTCAACTTGCTACACACGGAGGGAGGTTGGCCAAAAGAAATAAATGCTCGCGATGTGGAACTCGTGGACAGAACAAAGAAGAAGATGCAAAAGGAGGAAACGTATTTGGAAACTGTACCTATTATGGCAAAGGTTAAAATCCCACTTAGAACTTGTAACACAGCAGTGCATTTTAAAACAAAGAAAATAACGTGAATTTGACTGATTTACTATAAGGAAGCGGAATATCTGGTAAGGCACAACAACACGCTGCGCTTGTGCGACTCCTATACTAAAAAATCTTACGTTCGGAAACGGGATTCGAAACCATATGCCAACGTAGTTTCCGTTTACAAGTGTCCGTCCAGACGAAAGCGACCAATTTCCAAAATTACCTTTGCTCCAGAGAACGCTGGTCGAATGGCTGTAGCATACTGTCCTTATGAGTTTGACCCTTTACTTCGGGAGCACAGTTGTGAGGCCTTCTTTTGGGAAGTGGAAAATCCAACAAGACCTGAGGGAATGGTGAGAGCATCAGCTCAAATAGTGGACTTGCGCTACCATCAAAAGGATATACATAGCATTTGTGGAGCGCTTTTCACTGGACAGGTTTGCTTTCTCGCATAGCTTTTATTGACTTTGTGTTACATTTGAAAGGAATTGCCTTGTAATAACTACGCCTGTAACAGGTCGCAACGTGGGATAATCGAGTTGGACCAAATCCGCAGGCTGTGTCCACTTATGAAATGAGTCATGAAGATGTCTGCACCAGCGCCATGTGGATAAACAGTAAAACTGGTTATGAGTTTTTCTCGTGTGGATTGGATGGAATGGTAAAAATACTCTACTCGCGACGACGACGTGTAATACAATTGTATTTTCAAAATTATTCGCCTCATCACAGGTTAAATTCTTTTCTAGGTGATATGGTGGGACATGAGAAATCTTACAGAGAGACTCGACACCGTGTATGCCGACCCTGAAAAGGGTCGCTGTGAGGCTGAGCAAGCAATTCCCATTACTGTACTAGAATATGAACACACTCTGCCCACAAAGTTTTTAGTTGGAACGCAATACGGTTTGTTGCTTTGTATTCTTTCAAATTGCATAGGACGCCATATGTAACCAAAACTTATGTTACACAGGCCAAGTGATGGTGTTTATGAAGAAAGGAAAAACACCACAGGACAGACTAGTTAATTTATATGAAGCTCACAAAGGACCTGTTCGCTCCATTCACCGAAATCCAGTTTTTATAAAAAATTTCATGTCATGTGGAGATTATCATCTTCGAATTTTTGCAGAGGATTGTCGTGATTCCGGGATTATGTGGACAGCACCAAGCGTAGTCTATTTTACAACAAGTATTCATTTTCAAGTATGCATCTAGTTATAAAATGATAAACCATATTACTTTAATTTCCAGGACGCCCTGTACACGTATGCTCAGTGGTTGACGGGGAAACCATGCGGTCTCGTAGCCAGTCGATCTGATGGTTGCTTAGAATTTTGGGACCTTTTGATGCAAGGGGTGTCTAGCATTCTGACAACCAAAGTACACACTTCGTTTTGATTTATTATGTGATGTCATCGCCCCCTGTCATGACAGATGTATTTATTTAATTGTGAAATTTAGGTAAGCGAAGAAGCGCTAAGCACCGTGTGGCCAGCGGATACAGGAAAACATGTGGCTGCTGGCACTGTTCACGGTGATATCCGGATGGTTAAAGTTTGTCCCCTTTTGCAAACATTTGTTAAAAGTGACAAGTACGCATTTTTCTTATAGAAAACCTAGAGTAAAAAGTAAAAACTAACAAATGGAAGGCAAACCGCTATATTTTGTTTCCATAACTTTGAAGGTCAGCTCTGGCAGCCTGCTTTGATAGGGAATCACGACGGGAGAAGTATCTGGAACAACGCAATAGAGAAATTAGATTAGCCAAAAAGCATCGCGACGCCAAGAAAAAGGACGACAGTGAAGTTAGTACGAGTTCGGAAATGTTCATTCAGTCCGAGTCTGTAGAAAATGACAATCTGGTGACGGATAAAAACTTTTTCATATCTTTAGCAGACATGGTACAGCTACTACTCTTGAATTTGCATATGTTTTCAAATCAGATTTCGCCTATCCCAAATCATGTCAAAAGTTGATGTTGCTTGTATTCTTTTTCAATCTGCTTCTCTAGGAGAAGCAAAAAAATGGAGCAACCACTGCCGAAAAGAATCCTGAAGACCAAAGTACTATTAGAAACGAGATGAAAGTTGACAAAGAAGAAATTATCAAATGCTAAATATTTAACTAAATTTACGACAGCGATTGAAACCTCTTAATTTTTTATTTATTCTACTTCCCATATAATTTACTTATATAAACACATTTCCACATAACATGCAATAAATTGCTAATTATCATTGCTTCAATTTATTTATTCATATGCGGCATTTTATGCATAAAGACATTATTTGGCTTCAAACGAAAAAAATGTTTGATACTGCTATGGAGAAAAAATAGCATTTTATGTTAATGCGCATGCCTACCCATGTACTTTGTAAGTACCTACCTGAGTACGCCACTGTAGAAAAAATTATTTTGTGGAATATAAATTAATGCAAGTTACTTTTTTTCAAATCACTTACCTATCCATCGCTTAGTCGCTTGCATATGCAAATTACAAATGATGCGTACTTAACCTTCTGTCCTACCCAATTATCTGCCAACGGTCAATCACTCCTAAATATTCAAGGATTTTTTGAGAATGTGCCCGCTGTACTAAAATTCATAACGACAAAAACTACCTATTGCAATGAGTCAGTGTTTTCAAATAAATGCATTCATAATTTTTACCTTTTATTCCTTCTTGTGCACGGAAAGTATTGAGAGAGGCTAAAAAAAAATAATCCCTCTCTAGAAACAAAGCAAAACTTAAAAATCAAAATCACTGGCATAGATTAGATAGTATGAATTTAGTTGACAATCTTTAGCAAATCTTAAATTTAGAAAAAACAAATCTTCCTCAAAAATTGTTTCGAACATACTTGTACTCTAGCTAGACTATTAGAATATTTTTGTAATTTTTACTTTCAAGTTCACAATGTCAAACATTGAAGAAATTGTTTCCCCCACGTACGAAGTTGTAAGAGCTGATAATTGTTTCCTGAGCATTCGTACTGATAAGGAAACATGCGAAAAAAATGGCTGGGATTGGTACTGCAAAAGTAAGCAAAAAAATTATGTACATCATATATTTTCTGGTTTTGACTCAAAATTTATCTTGCGCTACGATCTTTTAGCAAGCTATTTCATTTCCTTTGTCAATTGTATAACCTTTTATACAGGTTGGTGGCGATGTCTTTCCATTTGAGTTTCCAAAGGACAACTTTCTTTTTAGACTACCAACAAAGGAGTTTGATTGGCCAGAGTAAGTTCCGAGAGCAGATTCTTTTGACCTTGAAAGTCATTTTTTTTGTTATAAATGGCATAGTACTCACAGTTGTAAGTTTATCTAATCATTTTACATAATTTTGACACAGGGAAATTGAGATTACGATTGCCAAGAAGAAGGATTGTCATACTAGAGTTATACGAACCACAAATCAGTTTGGTTCTCTGCCAACCATCTTTAGCAACGCGACTATGTACGCTATTATAACTGGAATTGTAGATAAGTATCCTTTCAATCCTGAAAATAAAGGTAACGTTCATGGAACCTTGTGCTACTTTAGCAATTTTACTTTCGCATTTATTTCAAAAGTCATTGGTGGCAAAACTCTTGGTATATATCAATGTGGTCACACAGTGTTGCAATATTTTTAAAATGTGGCTTGAAATACCATTTGTTTTATATTTTACTCACACATCAATTCCAACAGTCATGGAAGTCAAGGGTACGGATGATGAAGTGGAATTCGAAGTGCCAAGTGATGACCCATTAGAAAAGAACGAAGGCTATGAGGATCCCTGGGGGGACATGTTTGTGTCTGTATTTTGGAAATTTTCGGTTACTGATAAAATGATAAAAGTCTTCATGGATAGATTAAATTTGTGCCCTTCCGAAAGGTTTCAAAATCTGGAAGGGGCTGTAAACTTGGTAGCAAACACGGGAAAAGTACTCAAGTTTCCTAAAGGTCTTTTGGCAGGTAAATGTAATAGCTTTGTAATGAAAAGTGTATATTTTTATTTGTGCATAACCGGTTTTTCTTTATTTGTCTTTCAGTATCAAGCCCAAAATTCGTTGCCCAGTTTGAAAAGGACGCCGAGGACAAAGTTACCTTCTCTTTGGGAAATGACGAAATAATTTCTGAAGATGGGCTGCAAGCTCTGCTGGAATTCATCTGGTCCTTTTCCCTGAAAAAGCCAATGGAAACGGCTTCAATTGCTCTGGAACTTTTGATGGCTGCACACTACCACATGATTTCAGAATTGGAACTACTGATGCAAAATATACTGCTTTTGAAGTCTTCTGAATGGTTTGATACGCCAACATCCTGCCGCTTGTTTCTGTACGCATCTCAAATCAGCTCTGTCGTCGATACTGACAAGGAGAAAGAGGTTTGGGATAACCTCATGTGGAAGGCATTACGAAACATGAGCCTGTAAATCAGCAAAAAAATAGTAGATTATTACAATGATTGTTTGGCTTGTCTTGCACAAGCAATTAAATTAATAGCCGAATTTTTATTCCATATTTATTACAGAGCAACAACCCAAGAGCTGGAAGAGTGTCAAGAATTAGAATTTTGGTTTTCCCACCAAATTCCGTGTAAATGGATAAAGGCTCTAATTTCAGTAGCATAGTCTAGTAAGTAGTGTGAGATGTCAAAAGTGTTTTATAATTCTTCATTACACACTTTTTTTCTATTTTTTCTAATTTCAGTTCAATTCCCAAAAAACGCAGCCAAAAAACATTAAAAAATTTCTAGTAACTGATAAGATTAGCTAAGCGTGCTAAAATGGTTATCACGAAAATTGTTATTGCATTTGCTTCTACACATTTCTTGATACGTGCATTTTGAAAAATAAAATATTAAGTAAGTATCACTGTAAACTGTAGTAAAAACACGCACGCATCCCTATACTACTACTAGTAATACCCTCAAGAAGTGACTAATAGCAAGTCTGCAAGTAGGTAAATACCTACCTTGAAGATCCCTGCAGTAGGCATGGTGATTGCTGATGATAATGGTTTGCTAGTACATGGGCAGTAGTGAGAAAAAGCAAAGGGGAGGAAAGCCTTATAAAGCCCTTCTTATTTAAACTAGCAAAAACGCTTGCCAAATCATGTAGTGTGACCTTTCAATTTTTATATTCTTCTACAATTCTTCTGTTTGTCTAAGAAATGAAGAACAGGGTTTGTGCTTAATATTTGTTTGATTATTATTATTATTACTATAATCTCTGCTGAAAAGATTTACTTTTGCACCCAGTCATTCATTGCCGTTGTGTATGATGATGATAATAATAATAAAATCATGTGAATAATAATATACACTTGCCTACCGAAATATATGTATATACATATATGTAACTTTTGTAGTAATCCCAACATTATAATACCTACTTCTAGTTTAGATGTATGTACCTACATACATGTACCATTTTCACTGCAAAAACCAACAAGCAAATTTATATTGTTGTAAATCATCCATGAAATATAGTGTGAAGTAGAGAAGTAAAGAAAATTGGTAATTAATCCATATTTTTTTTCGTCTTCCATTGAAATGAAATACATAATGCAATGAGCGTAAAGCGTGTGTGCACGTACATTAGTAGAAACATGATATTATGTATATGTGTAGGGTCTTAAAAAACAGAATTAAATTGATTATTTGAAGGTTTAAAAATTACCACGAATAAAAGAAGCAGTAACGAATAGTATTTTGAATGAGGCCGTTGTAAAAGAGAAAATTTGGCCATAATTTCAATTATGGGTAATTAAAATCTTGTTCAATGCTTGCTTCGTGAGAAGATGTAACTCTAGCTTTCTGATGATGATGATGATCATCTTCTTCTTCTTTATCATTCCCAATCATCAATATTTGTAGCAAGTGCACAAGTACTGATTTTAATTTTATATACAAATATACTAATTTAGGGATGAATGTGATTGGTGATTAGGTACTGCGATTATGATTTATGTTGAATTTTGGATTTATATACGATGATGATGATGCTTTAATACAATAGCCAACTTTAACAAAAATTTAAGCGTATGTTTAGTGATAATAATTTACAAGAATTTTTTTGCCGTAAATAAATAAATATATCGATTCGATTATGCGATGCGACTGTTTAAAAAAAACTTTCTTTGCATTGCTTTGTCGGTAGATTTTTTGCTTCAAATGTTTGCACATGCTTACACGTATGCATATACCTACGCATGTTTCTTCTCCCTGTGAAATAATAATCTCTATACTTAACCTACCCCTAACAACACCATTATTGCAATTTTACGCAAATGTAAATAGGTATACTTAAACATTAAGTAAGCAAAAGTAGACTATATTTTATAGTCAAGTATTTATTGATAATCTTTAAAATGGTAACTCCTTTACATTCAATTTCTATTTGTAAACTTTCCATACAGAGAACCTAATCTAATCTACTTTTGTCCAACATTAAACTTTTACACAGTCAACCAATATACTGCTAATAGTAATAATAATACAATATTAGTTCACTTTCTTAGATAAAACCTTGACTTGAGTCCTTTGAAAATGTACCCAATTTCATAAATCTTAAATGAAACTCCCAAAGTCTGCAAGCCATATATATTGCAATATTACTTATCTATCAATACATTGGAGAGACATGAGACATTTATGAAACTAGAAACGAGAGATATTTATTTTCTGAAATTTATAGTTTCGACATTGTTTCAGCCACAACCATTCCCAATATCTTACCTGTACTAAAATGTACATTGATACACAGAGTAGTTGTTCTTGAAGAAACGCTTTTAATTTACTGCAATAATGCGTTGTACATATTACACTTTATTTACGAACCTAACCTATCGAATTATTTTGAAGTTCTCACACAAATGTTGAATATTCAACAGAATGAACGCAAATCTTCAAATTCAACCTGCATTCAAGCAGAACATAATTTTTTAAAATAGTTTTTTAGTAAAATAAACTTTTTTTAAATAACGAGACTAGGCAAAAACTAGAGTGAAAACTATTATTCCTTTCACTGTTCTCCCAAATCAATTTTTTTCTCAAACCTTGCCAGTTCCATTTTTTTGAGATTATTATTTTTTTGATTTCGATAATTTCACTTTCATAAAGTGAATCCTCTGCCACACTTTTTTTCAAATTAAACCAAAAAAATTGTTTGCAACAATCTAGTTAGCAGAAGCAAATAAAGACAGGTAGTTTACCACCACCGCCGTTTATCACCTACATAGAATTTGACGACGTGGCCCTTGAATTTAATTTTTGTTTCTTTTTCTATATCAATCGTCAATCGTCTAATTTATCCACAACCATGCTGCTGCTGCTGCTGCTACTACTACACTCTATACATGTTTTGTAATTTTTACGCATTAACCTTGATTTTAGCACCTTTTTGGGCCCACTCATATCTTCGCAGAGTTTACGGGTTATTAAATTTGTCATACATGCATGCTTTCTGATGATCACGATGATGATCACGATGATGCCGCTGATAATGATCACCACAATAATGCACTGATGATGATTATAATAATAATAGCACCACAATGGCATAAAGGGGTTGAGGTAACCACAGCTGCATCAATCATTTTCCAAAAATAAAAAAAAATAAAAAATTTTTTTTGAAAAAAAACTCTCAAACTAATTATGTTGTTGGAAGATGTGGTTTCAAATATAGTAAAAATAATATCAGCATTCTTTCTTTTTTTCATCAAAATTCTTTTTTCATACTTGTTCTCTACACAGAAAGATGGAGAGAAAAAAATGTTTTAAGGAAGAAGACACAATTTTAAAAGATTTCTTGCAGTAGTGAGGCCACAACATTAAGTAAAATAGTTGTCTAAAAATTCCTTTTAAATTAAATATACCTAAACACACACCACACACGTATTACTCCCCTTGTTTCTCTCTTTCTCTCTCTCTCTCTCTTCCCAAAAAATGTGCAAACTCTACAGATCCTGTGTGCTGCTGCACCTGCTGCTGCTGCTCGGTAGTAGTAATAATAATCAGTACGCAATTCATTTGAATGATACATGCATCTCATAAAAGTATATTAGCTCAAGAATCAACTTCAATTTCAAACACAGTATGAGTCTTTGTTTCAAATGAAACGTTCTGCTGCTTTTAAAAGGATAATGCACACACACACACACACACAGTCACTATTTTTTCGAAAACCAAAATTTCTAACTACTCCATTTAATTGCAATCAAGGCTAGTGCAGTAGTATTGTTCTCTCTACAATGTGATGTGTAGCATGCCATTGTATATGTATGACATATTATCAGTGCTAAAAAGCACGAGATTCTCGGATTCAACAAAGTATTTATAGCAGTATATATGATTATCATGTGTAACGGTATCATGTGTAAAATGATCCTCTGCACTTAAACAATGTAGGTATGAAATGAATGAGTGAGAACGGGAATGAGAGTAAAAGATGTACAAAATAATATGCTATTGTACTAAAAATATATATTTAAAAAAAAATTTAATATACGTGCTAAGTCTACTATTATACTTTTGTATTTATTTATATATGTATTTCATTTTTTTGCAATTTTTTTTCAAGTATATACGTTTTACGTTAAATTAAGAAGAAGAGTAGTTTTTCGAATTGATGGTGGTGGTGGTGTAGGTAGTGAAAAAAGAGCACGCTGCTGACCAAAAGACCGTGTCAAATGCGTTCAGCGTTAGCCGCATCTTTTATTTTAGGTCTCAGTTTAACTTTTGATATCGTCCGAGTCTTTCTCGAACAGTATTAGTGTGAGAGGATCAACAATAAAAAGGGCCTCCTCCTTGATTGCTAGTTCAATTTTTTGTTTTTTTTTCTCTCTCTAAAAAAATAGTTTTGTCACAACGTGTGATCCTTGAATAATTAGTTGATTGATTGTGTGCTACAAATAATGAGTTTATTGCAATAAAATTATTATTACACAAGAATGATGACACCAGTTGGAGTAAAAAATGGATGGAAAAGTTTACAGTGAATTTGCAGTGTGAGAGTCGTCGCGCATTTTAAAATAAAGGAGGTCGATCCAAGGGAGAGCATTTTGTGACAAGGAGAATTGGTCTGTTGTATGTTTGTTCTTTGTCACCGTTTATCTAGCGAGAAAAGTGATTGTTTGATTGTAAAAAGAGTATTATTATTATGTGTGAATAAATGAAATAATGGTGGTGTAGTAGTGAGAGATGTGAATATGTGTTTTGGTTGTTTCCTTACTGGCCCCTGTCGTCTCATCGAGGTACAATGTTGTCCAGAGGATATTTACAAAGTCATTTACTCGTCTTCATAGTCACTTTCTCCTTTCTCTTCTGCTGCTGTGTGTTGAGTGTGTGTGCTGCTGAAAATGATGTGATATCACCGTCAACAAGTCAAAATGAGACGGATTCCAGTGAAAAGCTTTATCAAGAGTTTGGGACAGGTAAAAATTATTACATTTATAATTTTTTTTACAAAATAATGTTTTCTTGTTTCAAATTATTATTATACGCTGGTTTACGCCTTTTCACATTATCATCTTCAAGCTAAACAATGTTTGGTTCTTGCCTACTTTTTAAAGAAGTTTTAAGAAATAAACATAAAGTGGTCAGTGCAAATTTTCTGGACAGGTTAAACCTTTCTAGAAACTGAACATTTATTCTGTAAATTCGGCTATAGTGTATATAAAATTGGCCCTTCAAGACAACATCAAGATATATAAATTAAAATAGTTCTTGTTCATTTTGATGATACTTGATACTTATACTTGTCCCAATGATGAAATAACTGTGTTGTTGATTCTCAACATGACGACAAGTAGCCACTAGTAGTGACACCATAGTAGCATTTTCGGAATTTTATTACATATTTTTATTGACATTTATGACATGCGCATTAGTGAACGCGAGGAAAAGGCCAATTTGCAAAAGTCCAAGTTCAAAGAAGAAAGCAGTTTTTTAATGATTCTTTCTAATTACAAGCCAACGTTTTAAATGCCTAAGCAAAGCATAAATTTATTTCGTGCAGAAAGGTAGGCACCGTATTACGCGTTTTACCCTAGCAGCCCAACCACCATTATAGCAGCAGCAGCAGCATTACACATTTTCTTCAGTTTTCGTTCGCACATGAATCCTTCATCAAAACATGTAGGTACAAAGAAAGGGAGAGAGGGTGCTCATTCGCTCACTCAGCGTACTGCTGCACGCTCAACAATGAAATATTCAGCCGACCAGACAAGACAGGGCAGTTAAATGCAGTAATTGGGCTAAAGATAAGAAAAACAATGTAAAATTGTAAATAAGATTTCTACACCAACAATAGTAGAAACAAGCGAGCTTTTCTTTTTATCGCTATTTTAGTTCATGTCCGCCTGCCTGCCTGCCTGCTTGCTGTATAGTAGATTGTTATAGTGAGATTGCATTTGTGTTCGTGTCGAATGCGAGGTTTGTTTCTGCGAAACTGCCTGCCTACTACTACATTTTATATATATACTCAGCCTCAAGCACCATGCAAACATGCATGGGCAATACTTTTCATGGCAATTGTTGTTTCTCGAAGAACAGGCATAAAAATTAACAATAATATGTGTGTTTAAAAAAAGAAGTTTCTTTCTTTTCATTCTGCTGATGTACAGATGAAACAAATAAGCATTCCACCAGAAAACTTGATCACCAACCACACTGGCATCACATAAATAGTAGCAATCCCTCACAAGCATGCAACTCGAAGCGATTTATTGAAAATCACTCTAATGACTGCTGTGGTTACGGTGGCACTTTTAAAAGCGTATTACATATATGACTTAATTTTTTTGTCTGAAATCACCACAACAACCACCCAGCAGCAGGTCATCTTGCTCAGCCATCGCAATTTTTTGCGCTACAGAAAACTCTCCACTCCCACAACAATTAATAGGTAATAATATTATTATTAATATTATTAACAATGAACAGACTACATGCATAAAAAAACTTGGAGCAAACCTTTTTGCACGTTTATTACTATTACATATTATTATTATTATACACATTTCACACAAAAAATACTTTGGCTCGCATATACGAAATACCAACATTTATGTAAAAATGCGATGATTTTTAAAAGCTTAAAATTATTCGAAAGAAAATATGTTCAATGATAATATAATGTTAATGATGATGATGATGATACAAACTATTGAGAAAAAAAACTTTCCGATTTTAATCACTGGCGAAACACCAGAGAGACCAAGGATGTAATACTTTTAGTGTATGCATCGATATAACATTTGTGGTGGTGGTGGTGGTGGTAAATGAAAGAATTTGTTAATTTATTTGCTTACTTAACAAAACCTTACTACAATGGTAGCAACGTTTGATTTTTTTTTCTGCTGTGTAATAAACATTGAGATCCTTTCTGTGATATATTCTATCGCAGGTCATTTAAATATTATTGCTGTTACTTTTTTTATTACGTGTGCAAAGTTGTAAGAGTAAGGCGTAATGGAATGTTATAGAAAGAATGCATCTTCCTCTTGAACACATGCTTGCTAGTGAACACGTACGATTTCACTGGTGACCAGCGATCGAAATAATGTTTAAAATGTTTTTACTCACTGTAAATTTATATTTTTGCGTACACATCACTTGGTTCTTATTATTGCAACATTGCGTAATTGAGGAGAGGAGAGATATTCATATAAAGTAGATAATAATAATAATAACAGTGCAGTCAAGATGAAATATGTAGCAGTAATGGAAAAGTTTAGGCGCAGCTAATGAATCTGTAGTCGTGTGGAAAGTTCACAAGTAGGGAAAATCGATAATTGCAATAATTGAATTGCCAACGATAATAATAAATTAGACATTAACTTTGTATATATTATTGAAAAGCTTTCAGTTTTTTTATCTTGATTAGTTTCACGTTTCACGTGAAATAAACAGTTGTGCATTTTATGAAGTTTAAAAGCTCCTCACTAGAACGAACAAATAAATCCGTTAATTTCACATTAAATTGAAAATTAAAGGCTGCCAACCAAAAAGATGCCCTGAGCATAATTCACTAATATTTTTGGTAATAATGACAATTGGTACATAGGTATTAAATACTTTAAATTCAAAATGGCAAGGTACACTTGATCCGATCACTACACTCTGCATCCAACAGTTTTGTACATAAATTGTGGTAGTGGGGTCATGCGAGACACTCATTCAAACGAGAAAGCACACGCACCACCTTACCAATTAAAAGAAAGGCTATCATCAACAGGAAGCCTATAAAAATACCACTAGGAGCGTGCCATACAAACTGTAATAATTTTGACTCCTTGTTATCTCGATGTAAAGCAAGTGGTGTGCGTCTTTTACCAAACATGCCATTTGAGCCCAGCTTGGCTAAACATTTTGTTCTTGTTGTGATTTATGACAAGCAAGGTATGAAAAATGGTACACTTTTTTAAGCAACTGCCATCATCATCAGTATGAGAGTGTCGTCCTGTCGTCACCTCATCACCAATTTCACACGCTTGTTAGACACACCAAAGTTTAAATGCTAAATAACCTTGTGTCTCACTGACTCGGATAACGTATCGTAATAGGAAGTCGCTCAGTACCACCAACTATCATCATCAGCTACTACATCTGAAAGAGTAGTTCCCTTTATTACCAGCACACACGTTGTCAGTTTTTAATTTCACACCAATTCTTAATCAGTCTTATTTATCTTTCCTCATTTTTTTCCTTTTCACCTTCAGCATAAAAAAAGTATATGATTAAGTGAGTGTACTACTCTTCATGTTCATTCTTCCAAAAGTCACCCATTTTTTTCTCCTCTTCCTTTTCATGACGACAGTAAATAAAAAAAGGGCTAAAGGTTTAATTTTGATGTGAATCAGAAAGAAACGAAAAAGAAAAAAAAATGAGTAGGAAGACATTAAAATAGACACATTTTAAAAAAACGACTCAAAAACGCAGTGTTGTTGGCATAATAAAAGTGTATATTTTTGATATAAAAACTATTTGTGAATTGCCTCAATTTCTGGTTGGTGTTAAGTTAAGACGTGATTCTTATCACTGCTACGACTGCATAGGTACTGTATCACTCTAGCCGTCTAATTAAAACCACCTGCATGAAGGAAGGGATAAAAAAGATGAGTTCATTCACTATAAATATCATGCTCTTAATAGCAAATGTACGACAGAAAAACCTACTTCCACACTGAATCACATTAATATTTATAATATTATTATTATTATTATTATACTTTGGATTAAAGAAATATATATGCGTGTATATATGTATAAAATTGCATTTTAATGTCTGCAGATATAAAAGGGGAAAATGCAGTTTTTATTAATCAAAAATCCTTTTACTTAACTTGAGTGTGTGTTACTCCTACTACAGCTTCGCATGATGATGATGATGATGATGCTGGCGATGTTGATCACAGTTGTAGAAATGATCAAGGCTAAGTGCAAGTTTTGGGATGAAAATGAGTTTTGTAAGGCATCCTCCCATGAATTCCTACCATCATCATCATCATCACCCACCTTTGCAGTAATAATGTGTCTGCTTACTTACCATCTCACGCACACAGAAACAAGAAAAACTAAAGGGATTATTATCATCAGTTGCTACTACTGCTAATAAAGGAGTAAAATAGTTAGCAATAATAATAATAATACTCTGATGCGTGCAATATATAATATGCAGCAAAGTCAAAGTGGCACTTTGCGTTGAAATGAAAATAAACGAATGGTTTTTCTTACTAAATATGATTGTTCTTAAAGGAATTTATGCTACCCCTTTCTGTGTTGGGAATTATTAAATTGTTGTTGTAATTTGGGTACTAAAAACAAAAGGAGTTTTTAAAAGAAAACTTTTTAAAAAAATGCATTTACTTTCTGTTGTAGTCGAAAAGGGGGGAAATTCGGTAGTAGGCAAATGAAAATGAAATAAATAATTATAATGGATGTAGTAGTAGTAGTAAGGTAAACCAAGTGAAAATATTTTTTATTGGTTAATGATAGTGATAAATCTGTTATTAGCGAGTTATGAAGGTTTTTAGTTTTTAATTTATTCAATTTTGAGCCTTTATTGAGAGGAAGAAGAGGAGGATATTAAGTATTGAGGTACCAACCACCACGCCAGGTTTTGCGGAAAGGAAAATGCGGAACAAGTTTTTAATTTATTCAATTTTGAGCCTTTATTGAGAGGAAGAAGAGGAGGATATTAAGTATTGAGGTACCAACCACCACGCCAGGTTTTGCGGAAAGGAAAATACGGAACAAGCATATAGTCTACATATTATAATATAACCTTTGGGGATATTTCTAGAAAATACATTATAATAATGGTGGACGTTGAGCTACTTAAAATCCAAATTTCACTTAATTTTCCCTGTACTTACATAATGTTTTCCAAAAAAATAATTAGTGTAGTATTCACTGCTAAAAATGAACAGAGTTACAAATTCTCAGTTGTGTAAATCTTGTACTCTTGTGACAAGTTTTTTTTTCCTTTTGGCGTCATTACGTCGATATCCTCGTCATAACGATACTAGCATAGTACCTCAACATAAGTCACTGTAACTTTTTTTTACCTTTTCTGGCTGAGTGATGCCGGTGGCGGTGAAAAGCATTGAAACTTTTATTTGTGATGCTGCCGTAAACGTGTGATGTTGGTGATATGATGTCAAGGACTATTTTGCTTGTAAAAAAATGATACATTTTATATTTATACATTGCGCAAATAGAATAAGAGTTTTTTTTAAAAAATGGGGATTATAAATTGTGCGCGAGGGAATGAAAAGTTCCTACTTGTGGATAGGTATATATACATAATAAATAATATGCATAAGCACATACGATTACGATTATTTCATGCAATAATAATAATAATGATAGGATTAAAATGATGATAATGATAGAGCATGCAGTAATGGGAAAAGAAGGAGAGTAACTGCAAGCAAGTAAGTAAGTGAGTAAGTAATGCAGTGAATGAGGTGCGTAAATGTTTGATGAGAGATGAAAGGACAATGGGAGCGGAACCTTTTGCACTATCAGTAAACTTTAAGCCTGTGAGTAA
Organism: Sinhomidia bicolor; assembly: GCA_027743785.1. Lineage (NCBI taxonomy): Eukaryota > Metazoa > Arthropoda > Collembola > Entomobryomorpha > Entomobryidae > Sinhomidia > Sinhomidia bicolor. Next base: position 17,922 of record JAHZMT010000569.1, on the reverse strand, counting down.
CTTGCTCACACTCAAACAGGAATAATGCAGCAGTGGTGGTGGTACATAGCAGAAGAAATAATAATAACAATAGTAGGCAAGTCTGAAGTTTGCAAAAAAAAAGTTTCTTCTTGGTTCATCTTTCCTTCTTTCTTTCTTTCCTTCGTCTTTATCCTCCTCCTCCCTCCAACCTCCGCCCTTTCTACTATTTAAGCACTTGTACATGACAAGATTTTGATTTGAGAAAAAGATGATAATAATGATGTTGAGAGAGATAGTGTAAGTTGACTTGTAAAATAAGACTAATCTGAGGATGATCGTGTGTGGTGGTGGGTTTGTATACTTTTTTATTATGCTTCTTCAAGTCTCGCATCTTCAAAAATTAAGAAAAAAACTAAAGACAGAGACCTGCAAGGAGGATGATGATGATATGATCGTGTGGTTGCGGTGGTGCGGGTGATGATGCTGCAAAATGCAGGTGTAACGGTCTAATGAACATTTGTGTACTTCTTTGTTGTTGATGCAGATGCACCACCATTCATAATAATACAGCAGTACATTTATTTTAGCTAGCAACCTTCAACTTTTCACCAATTCACCTTCTCTTGTTGCACAAAGGAAACTTTTTGAAATCATATGCATAATAATAATATGCAATGATAATATGTTGAAAATGATTAAAAAAGTACAAAAAGCAGGCTTAAGAAAGTTGCAAGAATACAATAAGATAAATGGACGTTTCTAAGTGGTAAGAAGAAATAATGGTGGTGGTAAAGTAACGTACCGCACGTAATTAACTTCATTTACGCTTTAGGCATGTTGAGGGCGTGGGCGTAGGTATAAAAAAAGTATTATACAAGACACAAAAATTACTCACGAATTGCTAGAAAAATGATAGCTTTTCAAAGAAAAGTGAAGCTGCCTAATTAAAAAAAATATTAATATGCAATTACCAGAGTATTTTAGTTTTTTAGTCAAGTGAAATTTATTAAAAGGTGACTGGCAGACAAGATTTAAAATGCTAATGATTATTCTTTCGTGCAGGAACAACAATTTCAAATGAGGCCGAGTCAAGTTCAGAGACTACGGCCACTCCAGCCCTGTCCGCTTCTCTGTTTCCGTACTCAACAACTGCAGCAGATGCAGACGTTGAAGCAACAACTGACCTACCCTCATCTTCCGCTTATTCTTCTGCAGAGAAATCGACTGTAACCATATTGCCTTCATCCAGTTCAGTGCCGTCCATGATAATAACGGCGACAAAAGTCACTCTAGAGCATCGAATGCTCCCCCCACCGGAATCCAGCACTGAGTCCAAGGAAGGAGCTACGGAAACTCCTCCGTCATTAAATGCCAACTACGCTGATGAAGAGACGTCAACGGACGCTCCCTCCTATTCTGACGTTGCTGGAGACCCGTTGCCTGCAGCGGTTGTATCTAGCAGTTTGACTGATAATAATAATATTATTCATCAAGAAGCTGTGCCGTTTATTAGACAAAGTAGTCGAAAGTCGCGCTATCATCGTATTCATGAGGATAATTACGGTCAAGTTCCAGATGAACAGGAACAACGGGCAGACCTTCCCAGCTACCGGCACGTCAATGGTGACTCGTCTACAGAGTACTATAAAGAAGCAGAGATGGAGGGAGGGGACAGCTATGGAGACTTTCCAGAGGAAAACGATCTAACAGAACAACTACCTACCCCGATGGCTCTAATAAATCCAAACGGCGAAGGGAACAATCCTCCTCTGGAAGACGATTTTGCGGAGGCCTTCAAAAAGGTAAACTCAAATGGAAAACGAAGACGTTTGCGAGGAGGACGCAGGAGTAAAATGAAGCAAAAAAAGACTAATGATACAAACAACAACAATAACGACAATAACGCTTCCAGCTCAACAGTAACTGAGCAGGAGGAATCTGTGAGTGGAAATAAGGTTGGTCTCGGTTCCGAATGGGCAGTTCAAGCCACAACGGCATCTTCAACATCGTCAGCCTCGCCAAAATTCAAACGGTACAGGAGCACAACACCAAGTCCGTTGTATGGACGTTCATCACCGTCATCATCAGTCACTGCCAACAGTGTTTCAACAGAAACTGTAAATAATGACGACGCTGTAGGAAGCGGTCCAATTGTGAAAAATGGCCCGAAACCTATGATTCTTCAGAGTGTCAGTTACGACGAACCTAGTAGTAATGTTGTGACACCAGTGCCTCAAATTGAAAAGCCCGGAAATGGAGGTCACACTGAAAAAATAAGCACATATTTCTTCTCTACTCCATCTCCTTCTGCTAGACTTCGTCTCAGACAGAAAATTAGAGAGTCAGCTCCAACCACCATATCAACATCAACTACAACAACCACGACGACAACCGAGTCATCGCCATTGCCAGCGGATAATTCAGTTAATAATTTCGCCGCCGACAGTGATGTATGGAAAAATGAGTTTTCAGACTTTCCTCAAAATCAGTTCTTTAAAGAAGTTTCCCAACCCAAATTTAAAATACCAGACTTTGTTCCTCTAAACCTCGGACTGGAGTCTGATAAGCAAGAGCCTGTGGAAAATTCCTTATCACGACCAGATCCTGCCGAGAAAAAAGCATATTCCTTTGATCACTATCGTCACAGTTCTGAATCCTCTTTGCCGTCGTCCTCACGTGGAAATTATGATACTGGCTATTCTAGTAGTTCAACCACGCCAAAATCCCACAAAGTGAGAAGGCCCAGCTCAGACTCAAACTTGAGACATGGAGAATATGAAAAGAAAAGGCGTGTTAGCCCAACGGTGGAATCCGATGCGGAAAAAGTAGTGGGTACTGAGTACTATGCCCAGGGCTCAAACACGGAAGCTTCCACAACATTTTCTTCTGCGTCCTCGCATCGACCAACTCCAGGTGGATCCCATTATGATAGAACCAAAGACAGAGTTATTTTCTACAATGACTCGCCATACAGCACACAGCACAGCAGTACAGCTGGTGCGACCGACTTGACCCCCTCTATTACTGAGATTCCCCCTGGAAGCTCATCTCAAACGTTAGGAAGTCACCTTTCCGTGTCAGAGGGGCCAAGTTATTATGAAAGTTCACTACCGCCAATGGCAGCGCTTGATCATCACTATCCAACTAGTAGTGATGATAGCAGTCACTTGAGCAATATATTTACTCGAGGACAAGTGTACCCTGGCGATGAAGCTCCACCGATAGAGAGTACGTTTAATAATGGTCCTCCAGATTCCTCTCACATTCACAGCCCAAACATTGTAGAACATGCACAACCACTGCTACCTCCAACCGTTGAACCATCCGATTCAGATGTTCCTCAACGTTTTAGTCACCCTCCGCACCATCATGATAATCAGCAGGGAGCTTTCTCACATAACTTTGCAGAGGAATCACAGCAGCATCACCACCAGCCAATGGGCGCGCCAGGTGGTGGTGGCGGTGAGCCTTCCCTCTATGGAACAGTGGAGGAAGTTGCAGCACATAGCAATCCTTCTCTTGAGAATCACTCCCCACACCATCATCCTCATCATCATCATCATCACCCTCATCATAACATGCATTCATACTCACCACCGCCGGGTTTTGGGTCTTTTAACCCGTTCGGTTCAGAGCATCCACCCCAGTCCCCCCCACATCACGCACCTACAATGTCATACCCTCCTCCACATAATTATTATCCTTTCCCACCACCACTTTCTTCACATCACGGAGGAGAGCAAAGTCTTCCAACGCATCCCATCCCACCTCCACCACTACCACCACCACCGCCCCCGACGAGTCCTCATGCTCATCAGCATTCTCCACATCATCATCACAACAGCTTTGCACCATCTTATGAAATCCACCCGACTGATAGCGATAACAATAATCATGAAAATCATAATAATAATCAACTTGATTCTAACCACATTTCCAATCAAATAGCAGGTAGTCCATCAGAAATGAGTCATCCTCACGGATTGCCGCCAATGCTCACTCCACCTCATGAACAACCAGATGTGCATTCATCAAGTACATTGCCGTCGCCAGGACCACCTCCGCCACCAGATTTCCCTCCAAGTTTACTCTCCAACGCTGCTCCAGAAATGCCTGATAGCGATTCCCATTCACCATACAACAATGGAGGTCCTCATCCTCCCCCTCCTCCGCAATCGTCCACTCATATGGATCAAAGTTTTCCTCCTCATTCCCATACTATGGCTACACATCCCGACTACGAACCTGCAAATCCTCCACTACCCCATGACCATCCGTTTCATAACAGTTTTATTCCATTTCCACCTCAAGACTTAATACAACCCCATGAACATCATGGACATGACACAAACTCCATTTCCAGTGCTCCCCCTGGAAGCGGATCTTACCACCCTGGCATTGTGGAAAACGTACCTACTGGTAGACCTACACCATTTGAGCCATCACCATTGATTCCCTCAAAGTTTACACCGATTCCTGACGACGTGAAGGAAACAGACCTCTACAATCCGTTCGGTGTCAAACCACATGACGGTCCACCATCCCCTCACGAGCATGCTCACCCTGGCGCGGACACGCCCGAAATTTCTCTTTCTTCCAATCAAATCCCAGAGCCCCATCAACACGCACAACACTATCGCCATCCAAATGACCAAGTTACCACGTACTTGGGACCAGCAGGAGCTGACGATCACTCTTCTTATCACCCTCACCATCATCATTCCTCGGGAGGTGGTCCCACCTCCAGTGATCATTCAAGTACAAACGTTAATGGATACTCGGGGCCGGTTAATGAGATTCACTCAGGAATTTATCACCCTCCAACCAGCAACAATGATCCAGCACTCAGCGCCCACGGAGGAGGTGGTGGTGATAGCTACCGCGATTATCATACCCAAAACTATGACTCACACGACCATCCACCCAAAGGGACTGGCGGGTACAGTACCAGTCACGATGGGGAATCAGCAGGACCAAGTGATTACAAAACAAGCGATTTCGGATCATACGATAAACCTTTAAATGAGGAACAATCACATCATGACTCTGACACGCATCATCGTCCTCAAGACGTAAAAGAGAGCAACAGCGTTCATGGAGACGATGATGATGGAAAGAAAGAAAAGAAGCAAAAGCAGCAGGCGTCGTTTAGCAATACCCCGTATGTACTCATGTTTCCACAGTTGATACCCGAAGAGAAAATGAGACCCTCACCACCTTCTATGCTGTCCAAAGAAATTCCCGTTATACAAGCTAGTTCAATGTCAGATTACTCTACTGGACCAGCATCGGGAGAAAAACCACCGTTGGGACCGGGATTTCAAGCGGTTCCTGTCCATCCTCGTCATCAAATGTATCAAGTTTTGGCGAAAACCCATTACGAAAAAATGATGGAACGGTATAAAGAGTCAAAGAAGAAGGCACCATCCGCAATCTACACACCTTATGGTAAGCATATATATATACATATGTACATACTTACATTTCACTGTACAAAATTGCCAATTTCGATGGAAGGGTGATATATTTAACGTTGCATTGCTTGTACAACTAATTACGGACTAATTGAAAAACTTTCCAGGTATCCTTGTTCCAGTGGGTACTAACGTTGATGCTGCTGCATCCATGAGTCATAACGTATTCAGCAAGCACCGACCACCCCCAAAGTTCAGGGGTGAAAAGAGCCTGCTCAATACACTTTTGGGCAGTCCGTCATCGAGCCACAACCGCTTTCATCCAGGACCTTTGATGAACAACAGACAGACTAAAATTTTTGAATACGAACCAGCCATTGATGTGCTTGCAGAAAAGCTGGCAATGAAAATTGTCAATGCGCAGCGTGCTCTAAATCAAAAGAAAACAGGGAGAATAGACATTTCGGAAAAATCGGACATCAAGTCTGACGATCCATTGAACAAGTCTCCTCCGTTAAGAAACCCTTCCTTTAACGACAACGAGGATCATATGACAATGGAGAGCAAACTCCATGCCACATTTGTGAATCCGGAACTGAAAGACTATTTCAAGGGCGTTCTCAAGGGACACCTTACCGAAATGGTAGAAACAACAGTGTCCGTTGAAGACAATAGAAGACCCGCGACTCTTTCTTCCAAACTGCTCAACTCATTTTTCAGAAAAGGACGGATAGGCCAACCACATCCACCGCCCCCTCCTAATGCGCAAATGCTAATTCAGCCGAGTGCCAGTATGGCAATACCAAACAAAATTCCCCCACCTCCAGGCATGCAAACCCAACCTTCTCCACATCATCATAATGGAATGGGTCATCCGTTCTCTCCTCCCATGCTACCTCAGGGTCCAGGAGGAGGACTACTGGGAACCATACGAAGGCTATTTTCCTTTTCTCCACCAGAGGCACGATATGATGTTGGTGTTGCTCCAAATTTTGCAGGAAGAACGTTGTTCGCGAGCAACAATGGAACCCACTTGCCATATATTGACGGACCCAGTCCACGTTCCTCTCATTTTCCTCCCCAGATAATCCTTCCGCATCCAAATATGGCTCATCAACATTTCCCTCCGGGTCAACACTTACACCCTAGAATGCCCGGCGCACCTGCTCCACCATCATTATTGGCACCGGTGAACAATAGCAATGGCAAAAATACTGGTGAAGTTAATAGGAGTGCGTCTCCAACAACTAAGCCATTCAAAAAGAAAAGAAAATCGTCATCAGGATCCCCAAAAAAGTCAACAAATCAGGAGGAGCAAAACAAACCATGGCAGAGCAATAGTAACAGACTGATATCTTCCTCGTCCTCAAAACTTGCTGCAGGAAGTAGTAAAAGTACCACAACCACTTCCAAACCGAACACAAACTTGAACATCAAGAGTAACGTTGGCTACTACCACCGCGGTGGTGGCAACAGCAGCAACACTGGTAACAATGCGAATCCAAGTAGCAGACAGGTTATTATGAATAAAAAGTCAAGTATATTTGGCGACAACAGCAGCGGTAACGGTGCCAGTTTGTACACAAGCGACAAATCATCGTCGAAAATTAAGAAAGGGGACTCTCATTACGACGGCAGCTCAATTAAGAAGACGGCAGAGATTGTTTTAAATAAAAGGTTAGGAATCTCTCCATCATCATCCGCTTCCTCCTCGTCCTCAGATACAAAGGAACAGTCATCTTCAAACAACCAATCTGCAAAGCTGGACATGTTTCAAACCATTCTCGGGTCCACACGCTCAGTCCTAAACTATTTTAAATCCACAGAAGGGCGCAAGTCATCGGGATCCGCTCCAACGGTTCTTGAACCAAGGAGTGCAACAACAAGAAAACGACGCTCTGTGACTATTATTAGTAGAACGTAATTAGTCCACTGTGTATTAAATACCTATTATAGTTTTGTTGTAGTAGTTCATATGTAATAATAATAATAATAATAATCAACGTGTTTCTTCGTGTTTTGGTGCTCTTTGGGGATTGTTGTAAAATTGTAAATAGGACTTTCTACATATTATATTATATCCGACAGCAGCGCGAAACAAACGGATCTGCTAGTAAAATTGTAATTTATGTTGCAGCAGCATACACAAATCTTCTTGTTAGCAAACTGTACCTCGTTCGTGAGAAAAAAGAATGGCATCGCTCTCTACAAAACAATTAGGTATATATAAACATGCTGACCTTTCATTTCAATTTCAAACTATCTTATCGGCAATGAACAGAAGACATGGGAGGGATTTTAAAAGCTAATAAATTTATAAAATGTGACCATCAATAATATAGGCACGTTAGAACGCAACAGCTCATTACTGTTATTACTTTTGATTTAAAATATAAAGATAAATTGTGTGCGTCTTTTTAATCCACAACACTAGTACCTACTCAATTAATTTATGTAAAATATTTATACAATAATATTCAACTCATCATCACCTTGTTAAACTGTTACTAATTGTAAGTGTGCAAAACACATCAATATAAATAAATATTATGATGATAATTGTGCTATATTTATTGTTGTTATTAAAATTGAATACCTATTCAGTTTCACAAAGAAAACAAGGCTTGTCGCAAGCTGCCCCACCTGCTTAATTTAACATGCATAAGGTTTTTAGAACTGCAAATTTTGTGTTTCATTTGCAATTTCATCATAGGTCATCATCATAATACACGGAGCATGACGTTTTCGGTAACAGTTTTTGTAGCACATGAAGTCGCACATAACAATTGTATGGAGTCGGATAGAAATTGAACCAAATGGTAAATCAAATCTTGTCGTAAGATTCAACAATATAACCAACAAGACTGATTGTAAGGTTGTGCTAAAAATGACAGGATAAAAAAGCAGAATTCGACATCTTAACATAAACACGTAATAATAGTTTTTGCTCTCAAAACTGGCTGTTTATTAAAATTTTCTCATTTCCCGTTAAAATGCCACATGTAAGAACAGACTTTTTTCTTGCATGGAATCTCGAATAGAATCAACTTTAAGCAATCCAATACATCAGTGAGCAATTACTGCGATTTTAGACAAACAATTAATTAACAATAACACTAGTAATATAATAGTTACAAGTATCCCTGCTCTAATATAGTAAAAAACAACTGTGCAAAATAATAATAGTAGTAATAAATATATTGCTATTTTCTACGTACCTATATATAGCATTATTAAAAACCTTTTTTTTCTTCAATTTTCCAATTCTCTTCAACTAATCATTTAATCATGATGATGACGATAAGAATGCTTCAGCAAAATACCCTACTAGTATATATTTCAAATATCAAATTTTTTCTAAACGGATCGTTTCTGTGTGTGTTCGTGTTTCAAGCATGTAAAAATATTTACTACTATTCGAAATATATATATGCTTTATAGCTACATATTATACGTGTGTATAATCATTTTAACTAACTTTTTGATCAATTCAACTTGTACACTATGGTTTTGTCAATTATCACTGCACATACGGTCATAATAATACTATCTGGATTGTGTAAGACTTTATGCTACGCCACAGAAAATAACAATATTTATTTATTAGCTATTCAGCAGTTATGTAGTAGTTAGAGATTAAAACGAACGTGTTAAAATTTGTTGATAATGACAGGACTCAAATGTTGCTTGGGTAGTGTGTACCACTAACACCATTATTATTATTATTATTATAGTATTATAGTGTAATACAATTAGATAATGTTTAAGGATCTTTGGTATTGTTGATGTGTGTTTCTCAAAATATTTTGATTGATTAAGTATTATACGCTAATTGGTAAAGTCACTTATTCCGCTATAGTTTCATTACCAGCTTACAACAACCACCAAGCACTAAATCGAGGCCTCTTAATCTTTTTTTGGATTCTTGTCTTGCCAAGATAAACCGTCTTATTGTTTACATAAAATGGATTTTTTTGTTGAGTTTGAGTAAGTGCAAATACGGTGTCAGTACAACTAACTTTTCTAGAATTAAAATTACAAAATTTCATTTTACATTCAACCTAAGGAAATCTTTAATAAGGCGACTCTATCTCTGTATTTCTACATATTATGTATGTATTTCTATTTTTTAACACACTATTGCTATTAATGTCACAAATGTAATGTTCATACTGTTACTGTGTTGTAGTACGTGCTACGTTACTAAAAACGAATCTGAGCGGAATGGTTAAGTATAACTGAATGTGTGATTGACTAATAAGTAGACTAATACTTTTTTTTGGAATTAAAATCCCCGATCATCATAATTGTACAATAGCACGATGAAACTCAAACCAAGTGGAACTCGATATGTCAATAGGTATGTATATATACATATTACATATAGATATTACAGTTTGAAAGTTTTCAAACAAGTAGTAGTGAAGCAAGTGATTGTGTATCCATCGAGTGACTAGAGTTGATTGATTGATACTGAATTGACAAGTTGCGTAATGGTAATAGAAGGGAAAAGGAAAACAATTGTTTGGGGGTGCAAAGGTAAATATAATTAAAATCTGTATATAACCAAGTTACTTTATGTTTAGATACTAGTGTGAAGCACCAGAAAATAATATCATTATTTATGCATATTTACCCGATGCATGTTACTGGCGCACTAGATTATATGTCAATTATACGTGACTTACAAGACCTTATCTTGTCGGCCATTTCAGGATCTTCAGGAGGCACATTATCCGGCCTTGGCTGTCTCAACGTGTCCCGTAGTTTTCTTGGGTCTAAATAATTTACACCAATGTTTTGCATACCTCTAGCTAGTTTTCCCAATGGTGCAAATACCACGTCCTTTTTAGGTGCAGCTGGATTACTGCCATCTTTAATAGCACTTTCACTGTGAGAACCTTTCATATTGACCAAAGAGGAAAATATATCCTGGTCAGATGTGGACCGGCTATCTTGAGGCAAAGTAGGAACTAATTTATTTTTAAGCGATACTGGCACCTTATTTATGAACGCAGTGTTAAACATTTTTACGCTTGTGGAAACTGGCTCCGCTTTATTCACATCTTCCGAAGAACGACTCATGCGTTTCTGGCTGCTACTCGAATTCATCGATCCCGTCAAAATAGAAAGAGTGGACGTGCTCTGAACTGGCTCTTCGGTAATTTTGATTTCCGGTGTTGTGGATCTAGCAGTGGACCGACTGGGACTGCTTGAAATGCTTAAGCTATTAGTTGGCAAAGAGTATCGGTGCCGTTGCAGCATATCTTGTGGAATGTGTAATCGCAAAGAATTGTTGGTGTCGGTGGATGTTGGGGTGACATCCTGACTAGCAGCATCCATTACTGGGGTAACTGGAGACAGCCCTCCTCGTGGACTAGTTTTACAAAACTCACCCAAAAACGTTGGTGCCAGACCTGCTTGTAAGCTAGGTTGAGTTCGAGTGGCAAGAGACACTATTCCACAACTTGGTAAGAACAAATCAAAGTGCTCCTCGTCTATTGCTGAGCTGCTGGTTTCCATTGGAGTTCTAGCCTGATGAATTACTACAGGGGCATTAGAAGAGTCTCCACTAGAACTAAACAAAGTGCTAGGAATCTTCAGAGACTGAGGAAGCGGTACATCTTGACCATGTTCTGCAGGTTTAATTCCGACTTCCTGTTTGTATAAATAAATAGTTAAGGTATAAATTAGGTATTAATTAACACATAAAGTTCAATAATTCATAGGGAGGCTGATTGCAAACCTACCTCGTCTGCAGCTTGAGCAGGGTTTCTCTTTTTCTTTAGGAAACTTGGAGTAAATCTTTGCATGGAAGCAGGACTGAATTCTGCAACATGAACATACACAATTTATTAGCAATCAAAACAAATAAAATCAACTAACCTAATGAATATACATTTGAAATGTAATATTTCAGATTCACATCTTACTTCGACCAATGGGTTCTGCAGTAGTTTGATCCTGTGACAGAGGGGTAGCAGCGGTAGTATTCCAGCGAGGAATCCACGAATTAATGCCAGAAATGCTTCGCTGATTATTTTTATTAGATGCTGGTACTCCCTGCGTAACAGGTATTATTTTCTGACAGCTACCAAACACGGCAGCTTTCAGCGTTTCCGACAGCATTTTCAGCGCCTCTGCAATGTTTTAAAAAATCCAATAAACTGTTACTACTTAAGCTCGTCTAGCACACCACTAGCCTGAGTTATTATTGCAAAACCATTAAAAATACATTACCCATCATTTCATCCGGATGAGTAATTTGCGTAAGACAATTATTGAAGAATCGTAGGTTGGAAGAACGAAAATGGAAAAACTCGGGCGTTTCATCCTCAGCAATAAAATGTAATTTCAAGGACGGTACATGTGTTTGAGAACTACTGGTCGCGGATGATCCTTGAAATAGACCCCACATGCTGGTAACATTGTGTTGAGCTACAGGTTCACTTAATATTTCCAGAGATGTTACACAGCCCAAATGTAGCTTCGTCGAGCTAGCAATGGAATCCAGACTGCAGTCATAGCTGGAGAAACGAACGAAAAACCATCTCTTGAACAAGGCCTCATAGTGCACATTCCAATGCATTTGATAGTTACCACTGATAACTTATCAGCACTTATTTACATACGGCTGCAACACTAACTTCAACAGTCAACGTGGGTAATTAATTACTAATGAAGCTAATTAGTTAATTACTAATTGCTACCAAACTTACATGGCAATAAAGCATTCATTCTCTGTCAGCACCAAGACGGTATCAACTTCAACGGAGCCAGCTTCGTTCGTTCTGGGGTAACGAGAGAACACTCCCATTAATTTCACATCTTATTGCTTCAACACTGGTAATTAGTGTGTATGCACAATTAAATTTTTTCTTATGCTTACTTTGCATTAACCAAGCCCCAGGACCCAACTACCACACTGTTTACCGGTACAACAGTATGCTTGACGTCTTCAATCATTTGCATTACTAGCTCAGTGGTTATCTCCTTTTCTTCCACAGCTTCTTTTCCTAATGTCAACTCTTCTTCTGTTACACTGCTTCTCACACCTAAAAGCAAACAAAAAGTTGTGATGATCTACTTTTTTTTAGACATTTTAATTTAAACGTTTTGTTTCATAATCTCCTACCCAACACCAAGTCGATACAGGCTTGTCGTGTTCCGTCCTTCAAACGATTATTAAGGTAGCTGAAATAAGTGAAAAATGAAAGTGAGCAAAGTTTGCTCAGCAAACTGACCAATAATGTGTCGAATAAGTTGAATTGGAAATAGCTCACCGATTGGCAGAATTCATTCCGTCCCGCATAACACCTGCAAATCGTCGTTCCCCAGTTCTAGTAAAATCTCCCTAAAACAAAAAGAGAATTAAAAATACATACCTAATTCCACTGCATAACCAGATTGTTCTGTAAATTGTTTTAACGCAACGCTTAGTTTATACCTTTAAAGCATTAGTCCCAGCATATTGTTTGCTGATTATATCTCCATTATTTGCCCAGACTTCAAGAAACTTTTTTCTTATTGAATCAGACAGTCCGATTTCAGGCATTAGAAGACCAACTTTGCTTAACTGATTACTTAGCACCTCTTTGGCAAGAAAACTCTGCAGAAAGGCAATTACTCAAATTAATAACTAAGCAGATTATGTTAATTAGCCAGGTTCCTTATTGCACTACACAAAATATTCACCTGAACTACATTGGTTCTATCCAAGCAATCTACACAATTGACACGAAACAGTCCATTCTGCTGCATAACAACTCCAAAGGAATCCACCCAACAATAGCCCATGTTTTTTATGATATCGCCCACTGCCTCAGTTAACTGTTTGACATTATCAAACTTGAGACCACGGCTAAATAGAATGCACATCTAATTATTATCTCTTGTTTCATCATCACATTATGCCTTGTCTTTTGTGCAAAAATAAACCACATCAAAAGAAAATAATGCCCATATTTGCCAACTTACCATTTATCATGAAAATCAAAAGTAATATACGAAATGTTTTCGGAATCAAAGGTTAAAATACACTTTCTGTAAGCCTCCTCCAACACCTTTTCCTTTCCATTCTTTTCCACCAAGTTGACCGCAGTGACAGAGTTATAGAACTTGAGTTCTTCGTTCATGTGCTTCTCAAATGAAGGGAATCCTTCTTCAACAGCTAAAAATTACAAGAATCGTAAGTGAAATTGACATTACACTAATAATTGTACAAGTAATATTTTAAAAATAGTAATTCGAGGTTTGCTGGTTCCTGTAAGTTATCATCAGGTAGATAATGTTTAGGTACTGACTACTGACGACGTGACAACTTGAGAATGCAGCATAGGTACTTTACATACTTCGGAGTTATTTTGAGTAACCCTCGCAGAAGTTGGATCAAGCTGACAAGTCTGATGTTGAACGCTGCCTTGCATAACAGCAATGCCCCAAGCGTGTAACTGGAGTTCCTACAATAGGAAAGTAAGACATACTTTATTAAAACAATCAGTGCATATTTTCGTTATTAGGTATTCACTTTATTATATTGATGTCCTATAACCGTTTCATTAACTTACCTCTTGATCAATGAGTTCAGAGAGCATATGTCGGTTCCAAAAAAATCGTTCATCTGCTTTTTTCCAGATAAGGTTATCATGACTTAAAGTTTGTACCGGTTTATCCACTTGTGGTTTGTCATTCTGCTTAGTTGTTGCAGATTCACTACCGATAGTTTTGGAGTCTTCTACATTGTGCGCAACTTTTTGTGCTGTATCTCGCTCATGAACTTGCCGTTGGACACTATTAAATATGTCGTATCCCGTTGAATAATAAAAGGAATCTGCTTCCATGAACATTTTGTAAAATTCGTCCAACAAGCGTCGTTCAGTTCTGTCAACTCTCCTATACCGTAAACAAAGTTGTTAAGCACCTTTTAACTGTAAATGTATTGCAAAGGTGTACTGTTATACCCTCCGTATTTCCGACTGTTTGGACATGGCGGAATTTTAACTTTGTTCCACGCGATCGTAGTAATGCCTCCTTCAACGGGTGCTTGTTGTGGTCCATGTGGCAACGCAGGCAGTACTGTACTAGTACCTCCTGCATTTTGCTGAACACTTTCAAGCTTGGATGTCACTGAACACGACTCTATCTCCACTTCACATTCTGATTCAAGAGGCACTGATACTACAGAAGTTATTTTGTAAATTTCATTCTCTTTTACTTCACAAACTGTCTCTTGTGACCGTATAAAAACTAGTCTCGGTTCAGCCGCTGTAAAATCGGGAAAATAATATTTTAGCAGGTGTGAAACCGCTTGTCTTTGATGGATTGAAACAACAAAATTACCTATGTACATTTATTTTATTACAACTCTTTTTCTAGCATACAACATGAATAAATATTAATGATAACAACCAACCTTTTCCTAAACGAAGGGTCCCAATAAATCCATAAACTTTGCCTATCAAGAACAAAGTCGGATTCTGGTCCACCGACTCTCTTCCTGCAATTCCCAATCAATAAACAAATAAAAATACTTGCACATTCCTGGTTACAGTATTGACTCAATGCTATTGAGTTATAGCACAATTATTCAGCAAAACCAAAGTAGCAGTTTTACTTACCATTTTTGGAAGAAAATACTCCATTCTCTCTATTGATCCATAGTGATGTGTTATCATTTTGTAGAACAAAATATTTGTCACTATAAAATAGTTCCATGGACCGTTTCTTCACCGACCACTTCTTTATCTGATGGAAACGTTATCTACGTCATTAGTTAAATATTTAAAAATTATTTGTAGACCAGCAAACTACTTTACACAACACTTGCACTGCAACAATTGTAAAAAAATCTTATAATATAATATACCTTGTGAATTATTGGCGAGAAAAGTCTCCAACAAATAAATAACCCTTGTTTTAAATTTTACGACTAGTAACGATTCGAGTAAAGCCCCCTATGAAATAAAACAAAAATAAGAATATTGACAATTACGACAGGTTTAAAGGTATGCTTCTGTAAATATTCTAGCATAAGCTAAGATGTACTTTTTACAATTTGATTTCTAACTGCATACATGCGTAACTGGACTATACTACATCATCGAATAAAACAATAAAAAACAAAAAAGTTTAATTCCAACACGAAAATCAACACTATTGCCATCGTCGAATTTTTGTAATTTGATATGGGCGTCAAAACTTTAATCCAGCACAGAACTAGCTGCAAAAGAATTAATCAAACTAATAATGCCCTCATCAACCACATTACAGTTAATAATTCAAAGCATACATTTCCTCCCCCAAATTATGTCACGAAAGAAGGATTTCATTCACTCATTTCTCCGATCAGAAAAAATAACTGTACATACATACACACAATGCCATTTAATATCTATGAAGAAATGCAATTAAAGCAAATTTACTAGAGTCATGCTCCTCCATCAACAGCATTTCCGTTATTTGAGCTCTCACTCCCTGTTGTAGTTGTGGTGACTACTAACTATACAGTTCTTAGTTAAAAAGTCATGTACTCACTCAAAAATTACCTTTGTTGATGTCTGTAATAGCTTCTTAAAAAACCGTGTATTTTCTCCCCGTCAACTTCCTTTCTTCTCAGAGTTACAGTTAACTTAGCCATTACTTTTTAACGCTGCAAGCACTCCCAACCAGCTTCTTGGCATACTTACTCTGTTCAGTGTTACAAATACATTAATTATTATTATTATTGAAAAATGTTATTAAAGTAGTAACTCAACTGACGCCAGTTTCCTGTGTGGAGGAGGAACACAATTACAATGTGTTTGTGTAATTACTTACTACTGCTGCAATTATGCATGTATGTATTTACTTTGTCTTGTATGGTCAGCTCTAAACTAAAAAAGCAAAACCATGGTCAGTTGAATGGGTTGGATTTGGATTGGTCAAAAGAGAGTCTACAAAAATTAGTTGGAGTTTCGCAGTAGAAGTCACTCACTAAAATGATCATCACTGCTTGTTTTTTATTGAATGAAGAAGTGGTGGTGGTGGTGATCTGGTAGTATTAGTAGTAGTGTGCCAGTGAAGCAAAAATGTTCCTACGCCTCACACCATTATGTCATTTGTCATGATCTGCAAAAGCAAAATATTTATAGCTGAGCCAAGTCAAGTTTCCCAGCATTCCTCAGCAGACTGCCTCGGTAGGCCCCACTTCTGATGCTTTCTTAATGCTATACTGCCACTACACTATGTACGTACACTCGACCATTGCAATTGGCAGCACTGGTCATCTCAACATCATCATCATACTCGTCTTCTGTATCATCGTCGTCATCATCCTCAACATCTCTTCCTGTAATAAATCCACCCACCCACGCTAATAATATTCTTCTTACTTTGTCAGTGTGCTAGATGATGTGATGGTATGAAACATGATGATGATGTGGTGTGATGATGACTTATGAATTGTGGTGGACTGGTCATCGTAAATATATATATTACGGATAATAATGCAATGACAATGACAATTATTATAGTCACATTATTGTATAGACCTACCCACCTACTAATAGGCACGTTAATCGTTTCATTGTTACATTTTGGCATGCAAATTTTTTGGATGATTATTATTAGTACTATGCTACAATGCTACTATAACTATAAATACACCTGTATAGGAGCGCAGACAATAATTGATATTCATTCATTTTTCTATTTAGCCGTTTCCGTTTCTATTTTTTTGCGAGCCTCCATCCATGTAAGGAAGGATGTAAGTTGGATGAACCTCCAACTTTCATCATGTATATACTGAAAAAAGTACGAGGCAATAAAATAGCATGTTATTATATGTCAATAATTTTATTTGATCTATGAGTTGAATGCTTTAGCTTGAAAGTGTTTTGAGAGGTGTCATAGATTTCAAAAACTGAAAGTGACACAGACTTTGCAGTGATTTCTTTTATTGTTTTAATATCATATAGTTGAATTTTACTAGACAAACATCGGCAATCAAGTTGGATTTCGATATATGTAATTTATATTTTTACACGTTTAATACAGAAGCCAGTACTTTCATTCTATATTTTAGTAGTTTGTAATTCGGTGCATCACAGACTAATTGTAGCTTTTTGGTTGCCCACTTTGTTGATTTCTCTTGTAGTTTCCCAAAATTATGACACATGCTTCGCTGCGATTTCCAATTTTGGAATTTTCACAGTCAATTAGAATTAAAAAATTTTAATTTTTGCAATTAAAATACTTTTTTGTAACGAATGTAATTAGCAATTGAAATAAGCTTTCTTTCTTTCAAATTGTATATGAAAACTACCGTCAATTTTAAACGTGACTCCTTCAACAGAGTTGCATTTATACTTTGTTTTCTCCAGTGGTTATTATCGTGGTACCAGTCTTCCTGCTTAATGCTTAATTAAACAATTAATAATTTCATTTTATTTTAGTTGGTTGTATATTTTATGAATAAACTCTGTCGAGAAACAACACAGTACCGGAGGAAGAACCGGAGGAACTACCGGTTTCGGTTTATTTGGTCCTTCTTCAGGTTCCTCAAAATGAC